>JAQFZN010001294.1:0-17018 GCA_034687075.1 Geophilus carpophagus
AACCGATAGTTTTAATTTGGCGAATTTGAAACGTAAACAAAGCAATTTTTAGCTATTTTAAGTTTGTAAATAAATAAGACCTTTTCTTACAATTTTTTTAAAGATCTGTTATGATTACTCGATTGAGCATCGAATTACCGAGGTTCTACGGTATTTATGATTACAAAAATAACTTTTATTTATAGTATTATTTGGAGATTTTACCTATTCGAATTTAAAGCCATAACTTTACATTTGTCCTAATCCTGGCAAATTTGGCCAAAGAGATGATAAAAGTGATATAGTAAGAGCCAAGCCGAGTTGAGTATGGTGTTTTCTCTGACATGCAATTGCTGTGCTGTGGCTTTGATAGGGACTTGCATCTACAGGGACATGTCTCCAACTCGGTATTACTTGAAAAGATACGAGCGTTGAATTTTTATTAGGGGATTCTTCAACTTCCAATTAGTTGGATGCACTCCCCATCTTCCTTTTTTTCCCGTTTAAGACAGTACTAGAAAATTGAGCGAGATTGGAACAATAAATGATCCTATTTGCAAACATGGATTGATCTGATTTTTCCTCATCACTATTTATAAACCCCTCCAACCTCTTTCTAACCTATACCTTTCATGAATCTTTCTATGGATCCATCAATTTTTTCTTTTTCCAACTTCATAAATTGCTTGACTAATGAAAGAGGTTTTTTTTTATAATTTTTTTTTAAAGAAAAATGTTTTTATTAATAAGAAAAAATGAGGCAGTTAAAGTGAGTGGAAGGTTTCATCTATTTCATAGTTGAATTTTAATTTCATTTTACCCATTGCTATAATTCCCTTGAGTTTTGAGTCTTGTTCAAATTAAATTAGAGTGAACTGCATCTGTTTGAACTGTGTAATGGAATTACGCTGTTTTTCGTATTCATTTAAGATAGTTTCATCTTATTTATTTTTTTTAGCCAAATTTTTTTTTTATTTTTCTTTTTCTGTTCTTTTACTGAGTTATATAAACTTTTAGATTTAATCCCAATACTGACATTTCCTGTTTGTATTTCTCGCACTTGACAGAACATTTGAGAATTTATTATGAGGAAAAAAGAATTAATTTATTTACTTTGGTGGGTGGTTTGGTTTATAAAGAGATAAAATTTTTGCAAGGATGAGTAATTAATTTTAAGTTAACATTGATGCATGGCTTATGAGTGGTGAACCAAGCATTAGTGTGATAACATTTTTCATGTGTTTCTAAAATGCGCTGAATGTGGAATTAAAATTCAAAATGGAGGCTGGGTTTTGATGTGAGGAAGTAAAAGGTCATTTTTCAATCTCTGTGGATATGATTAACATTAAATGACCGAGAGGAATGCGTAAGTTTGGGTAGACTTTGAGGTTATGAAACGGAATTGCGTAGGATGTGAATGACATTTTAATTTAAATTGCACTTAATTATACTATAATGGTGAAAATTATAAATTCACCACAAAATGTAAGTTTTATAAGTTTCAATCGCCTAAAGTCTCATGTAAACATTACAGTGTGTTGCCATATTTATATTTAACTGCGTTAATGAGAGACAGGATTTTATGTGTTTATAATTATAAAGTCAGTTTTAGTTTTGTTTGCATTTTAAGTATTAGTTAAACTTTGGGAATAAATATGGGCAGTTTGTTATGATTTTGTTGAAAATTCAAATTGGCTGTGATTTTATTGATTTTGAGTTAATGAAAGTTATGATTTAGATTTTACTGAGTTAATAATCTACATTGGTAAATTATAAATTAATTTTATATAAAATTTTTGAAATTTAGTATAATAATCCTCGTTAATAAAATTCACATTTTACTTTGATTGCAGTAATTCTGAAGTCAAGACTCATAATAAATCTCACCTGAAACATTTTGAAAAACATTTACTTCCTTTTTATTTTATTTTGGTAAGAATGGTTGTGTGACTTTACAGAGTGTAATCTCAGAATTAGAAAGAAAGCTGCTCTTAACTATGCATCTATGACCTTAGTGACTTAATTGTAAAGACTAGAGTTTAATAAAGTAATTATTACGGAATAAGTTGAACAGTAAAATTTAATTATTTTCGTCAGTACTGCATCTTTTAATTTACAAACTTGGAAAATTAAATAAATACATTAAAAACATTTAAGTTTAATGTTTTCAAAATATTTGAACTTTTTCTTTAATATTTATGTTAGGTGAAATAAAATATTTATAAGGTTAGAGTACCGTATTTTCTTTTTTTTAATTATATTTAAGAAAAAGAAAATTAATATTTTTCTAACGAGTTATTCTAAATTAATTAATTTTTTAAAATTAATTTTTTTATTGCACACAATTTTTTTCTTAAGTTGAAGAGGAAAAGCAAGAAGGAAAGGCAGATGCCACTCTTCATTTCCAGGAAAATATTTAAATTTACTTTTATTGATCAGGAAATTATCTATGAGAACAAAACTGTCATGTCCAAACTCGACAAAGCATTAATCAAAATGACAAGAAATTGGAGAAGCATTCAGAATGCAAATTTCCACAATTTTTTTTATCAAATTCACTTCAATTTATATTATCGTCAATGAGATCACTTTTGATCCAAAACAAGTGATAAATATTTGTTTTAGTTAAAAAATTCTATTGTCATGAAAATATCTTGAAATCTCTTTCAATCTCTTTCAATAAATATACTAGTTTTCAATAGCAAATTTCATACAATAAAGATAAATAAAATTAAATAAAAAACATTTTTGAGAAAATTAAATATTTTAAAATTTAATAATTTCAATTTTTAATTTTTTTTAAATTTAATTAAAACTAACTGTAATTTAAACTCAACAAACCGTTAACTTTTGTATCTTAAATATTGTGTACATTGCCCTTCTCCCCCCAAAAAAAAATAAAAAAAGAAGAAAAAAGAGGGAAAAGCAATTTTGGCAAAGAAATACATGGTTATGAAAGAAATAACCTACATATAGCTATGTTATCAGTGCCGAGAATCGTCACAGAGAACTTGATATTGCTTGGCTTGCCTGCTACACCCGCTTGTTGGATGGAGAAGTTTGTGATAGGAGAAAATTGATAGCGCCAGACTAGCCACGGTATTAACAGCAAAGGCTTTGCCTCTAATCCGTATAATAGAAGTGATGGTAGGGGGTACTTAACTTCGACTCAGCTTTGGAAAATATTTTTCTATACACTTTAATCCACGCGAATAAATATTTAAATTTAAATAAGAAAAAAAAATGGAACTTGCTTGTCACGTTTTTGACGTGGTTTAAAATTAAATGTTGAAATGAAGGTTGAACCAGTTTTTAATGTCTGTTTGGTTTATTCCTTACAGGCAAGTTGTCATTATTATTTTTTTAAAGTAGGTTTGCTAGGCTTTTTGGTTTTAAATCTTTGATGTTAGGTAAAAGATTATAGAAATTAGAAAAAGTTGAAATTAATAAGGAAAAAAAGGGAAAAATTGGTGGTTGGAATTGTATAATATTAAACCTGATGTGCTAGCTTGTGGTGCAGTAAGTGGAGAAAATCAATTTCTTTTAAATTTCTTTTTTAATTTATTAATAATATGCTACGTGATGGAATTTTCAGAGCGCGACCTGTCATGTTCTCATCTCGGTCTTATCTCTATTTTTTTTTTAATTTGACAAACTAATAATTAGTGAGTATTTTAAGGCTTCTTTATTTAGCTGAATTTACATCATATGCTTAGACATAAGCTTCTAAGCTTAAATATTTGTAATTTTAATTTAATTTACTGCAGATCTTAGAAAACTTTTTGAAAATCTTTAATTTTATATTTGTTGATTAAGAAGTGATGTTATTATGGTTGGTTTAGATGACCTTCGATACTATATTAGGTGAGTATACTTAGAGTTTGACCTTGGATTTTATAGTGAGTTTTATTTACGCTACGGCTTTTGAAAAATAAGTAGAAAAGAATTATTTGTAAAACTAGTGGGGTTTTAATTACCGTATTTCTCGAACCGTAACATGCATCTTTTTTGCATAAAAAATCGATTTAAAATTGGCGTTCATCTTATGCTCTGAAAAATCTGGGTCATTTTTGAAGAGAGTAATAACAAACGAATTAAGATGAACAGAATTAAGAGTTTGTACCTGGAATATTTTTGTATAATAAAATATTTTTTTTATAAAACTTGTCTTACTAATTCTGAGTGCGTTTTATCATCCGAAAAATACGGTATCATCAGAATTTAGTGGTGGCTTCATCGTAATCAAAGTTTCAATAGCTAATAATGTAAAAACCAGCAAAATGGCTGGTTGTAACTAAAAATTTACAGACAGATGGCAGCCACCAATGTAAACACAATTTTCTAGAAAATTAAAATATTTTACTAGTGTTTTCTAACACTGTATGTACTTCATCTTTTAAACGATTTAAAAAAAAATTAAATAACAGCTGGGTAATATCACATTGAAGCCAAATTCTTACTAGATGAAGAATTATCTATAAAATTCCTTTCAGCAGTTTTTTCTTTTTCTGTATTACTGATTAATAACAATATTATTACAATTGTGTGACACAATCTATTAAAACTTTGATTTAAAATTGACACATCAATTTTTTCCAACTTTGATCTAGACACATATTAATAAAGTTTGTATTTTTTTGTCAACTTTTTAATATAAACAGAATAACATAAAATTGTAAAAATAAAAAGAAAATTTCAATTTCCTATTTTCAATTTGAAACACTGCAATCACTATCACCCATCGTTTCATTCGACAAATACGGTTGACAAACAAAAAATAGTGAAATAAAAAAAATGAAAGTAACTTCACTTGATTTTCTTTGCAAACCCTTCGAGAATTGAGCTTCACATATACACGCACGGCAGTCTTATTAAAATGGGCTTTGACTCTTTTGCAATTCTACTTGTCTTTCTTGCAGACAAAGCCAGACCTCTGCTCTCTTTTCTGCTGGCAATTACGAATCGCACCAGCTGTGCCTGGGTCGCTGTGTGGTCCCTTACGAACACCCCAAATCAATTAGTGTCAATCATGTAGTGGGGGTTTCTGTCTTAGAGACTGCATCTAATACTAACCCATGCAGAAAAGGAGTATATGTTACATTAAAAGGGATGTGGTCAATGTTTAATGTGCGTATAGCTTTAATTATGTTATTATAATGCTTAAAAATTATAGAATTATTAAAATTTGGTTTGGAAATAATGTGAAATATTGTTATAAAATATTTCGAAATAAATTGATGCAGCTTTGAAGGAAATAATGGGTACTTTCAGTTGTCAATTTTTTTGACATTTTTGTTTTGTTGCTTTTTTTCTTTTTTTTTGGGAGGAATAAGAAAAAAAAGTTTTTTTTGTAATTTTTTTGATAGTTTGAGTTGAAAAAGTTTATAGTTTAAAAAAGGATTTTATTTTTCGTTTGGTATGTAAGACTAATTGAAGCCTCTTTAAAAGTAATGTAATGTACCGTATGTTAATTAGACCGATGAATGAATTAAAGTTTTTAATTTAAAATGTAAAAAAAGTTGCAGAATTTGTTTATAATTAATTTTGAATGGTATTTAAAGGGTTGATGTTAATATGTGAGTAATTTGAGAAATATTTGTTAAAGAATGAATAAAATCTGTCAAATTGTAACATTTTTTCACATTACATGTCTTATCTTTATTAGGAAAGATGATCAATTAAAAATTTAGTTTTTAGAAATAAAAATTAATGTTTTGAATGGAAACTGATGTACCCTTGATAAGCAAAAGCTTAATTCCTAATGGCTTTGTTCAAAACCATTAGTTTCTCTTTACATTTTCATCCTTTAAAAAAAGTGAGTTTACAAGACGTGTTAATGGTGGAAATGTTTTGAAGGGAAAATGTGAATTTTGGCAAAATTGCCTATTAAACTAATGACCTGCATCAATTTATTCATGCCATTAAAAGCAAAAGGTTATTTTAATTTTTTTAAATTTTTTTAATATTTATTTGAATTATTTTAAAATTCTAAAAATTTTTTTAAATTTTTTTTAATATTTATTTGAATTATTTTAAAATTCTAAAAATTTTTTTAAATTTTTTAAATATTTATTTGAATTATTTTAAAATTCTAAAAATTTTTTAAAAATTTTTTTTGAATTATTTTAAAATTCTAAAAATTTAAAAATTTAAAACAAATTCTGAATTTTTTTATAATTTTTATAATTTATCAATTCATATCCAAAATAAATTGAATTTGACTGCAAATGTTGGTCAGTTTTATTTGCAATTGCAGCTGCGCAGGTGATAGTTTGCTATAATCGTACTCAATTTCATCCATTGAGCAATGCAATGATTATCAAGAGGAGAAAATGTGGTCACTGCATCTGCGCACGTGTTAATTTTTAACATGGAAATGATGCAGGTAAGCCATTTTATTAAAGCTTAAATACACCTTCATTTAATTAAAAGATGTTATTAAATAAAATTTTAAAGCTTCTTTTAATATTTTTAGTGCAAAGTTGAACATATGAGAAATATTTTTGGAATTTATTTTTAGCAATTGGACAGATGTAGTTTGCAATTTCTGTCAAGGATACAAACAGATGGCTGATTTGTTGCACCGTTAACTGTAAACATTTGAGTGTTGTCTAATGGTGTAAAATTAAACTATTTATTCTATTTGGGCCTATTTGGGTTGGTTGTTGAGAATTGAGATCATCAATTCGTTTCAAATTTGGCCATTATTCGAAATATCTTCTTCTGTAAAACTATCATGTGTTGGATTTCTGATTGAGCAAATTTGGATTTACATTTTACAATAAAAATTCTTAGTGATTCTATTCTTGTTATTCTAAGCCTTAGAAGATAAAAATTAAAAAAATAAAACAATACTTAAAAGTTTCAAGCAGTTAGATTGATTCGATTAATTGAAATAGCTTAATTTTCAATTACGAATTAATTTTACTAGTTTTCTTTCTGCATACATAAATTTTGGTTGATTCTAACATGGTATTGATCATTCGAGATATAACTTAGTATATTAGTGTTGACTTATTTATATACAATACTGCATGGTATTGAATAGAAAGAAATTGATATAGTAAGAAATAAATGATGTTTAGTTCTATACAATGTAATAACTTATAAGAAAGAAGATTGCAGCATTACTAGATCATGGCATGGGAAAATGAGATGAAGTAGGGTTTGATCGAGTTAGAGACAAGTTTGATCCGAGTTAGATCTTTATTTGATCTCGTTGTTTGTCTTGGACTGTCGTTTTGAATTATCTGATTTCTTACAGTTCAATGAGTGTAATGGAGTTTGTGTTTTCTCTTTACATCTTAAAATGGACGATTACGCGTTTTTGAGTGTCGAAGAATTGAATTACTATCTGTTTAGTAACACTTATCCTTTATTTGAATTGATTAATGAATAAACTTTGGAAGATATTTAATTTTCTAGGTGAATTACACCAATATTACAGTTCGGTACAGCAATTTTACTATTTTAGTAACAATAAAAAGCAAATTAAAGGTGGTTAAAATGGGAAATAACGGATATAAATCTAATTTAACTGATCCAAATGGGATTCTACCAAGGACTGATCACAACTCTAAATTTGTTAAATCTTTATGAAGTGCACTCTGATTGCAATTCCACACAACATTACAGTTTGATAATGGCCGATGTTAGACGGGCTTTTAAGATGTAGCCAGCTGTAGAATTTATTTATTTTTCCGTTATTTCAACTGATGGATCTAAGTTTCTGAAACTGCTGGGACAAAAAGAAATATAATATAGATGTCAACAACAAAAAATCAAATAAGATAAAGAAAAAATGCACTTTACTTCAAGATTTTGAATTACAAACTCCACTTACATCGTCAAATTTGTTCTATCTACTTGTATGTGTACATCAATTGTTTCTTCTATCTGCCAACTGGTGTTGGTTATTTCTAAAGATAAAAGATGAAATTTCAACACATTTTAAGGTACATTGAGGATAAGAGATAGAATTTAGCTCTGTAACAAGGCCTTAGGCTAATAACTTAAGAATTAAGTGCCAATTAGGCAACGTTATGGGTCCACATGAACAATTATTACAACATTTCCGGCATCATACGCTACTTTTTCTCATACTTGCATTTACAACTAAACTAAAAGGGAATATAAGGAACAGTTTGATGTTTATTCATAAATTAATATTATTTTATCATATTTGTTTGCTTATTTATTTGCATCTATTTCTAATGCAATATCTATGTGAGGAAAGCTTGAAAGCACAAGAATTTGTGAGGAAATAAGCTTATTAAGCCTTCTTTTTAAACGCAAAATCACGACTGTGCCACTTTTCTACTTGTACATTTATTATTTATAGAAGCTTGATTAGGGTCTGATAGCAATTTGTCATGTGGAATTGCCTTTGCTCGACAATCACCATGTCTTTCTTTAAAGAAGAGTTGTTTCTCTACAAATTAATATCATTACGCGATTGAAAAGGAAAGTTATATTACCTGCAGATAAGAGAGTATTAAGTAGTAATGAATAACAAAGAAATTATTAATTTCCGATGTTGATATTGGATACATAATGAAGATAATGATTTCTTTGTAATTTAAAGAACGTTGATGATAATAAATTAATAAAGTATGAATATCATTATGATCAATATTTTATTGTTTACTATTTTGTTAATGCCATAGGTTGCACATTGACATGCGTAGACTAAGTTGAAACACATGTAAGAAGATTAGAAGAGTGTCTATTATTACTTATTTATTGGGTTATAATGGACAAACTGTTTTCAAGGCTTTGGGTATGGTGATTAAAGAGAATTGTTGATGAAATTTCATTAGTAAATAATAGCTATTAATAAATAATTGAATACATTCTACATTATACTTCAGAAGTAAGAAGTTCAAAGTAGAAAGCAAAATATATTTTGGTTTTTATATTTGTTTATTGACGAATAAACAGAATATTGTAAATTTTTAGTTGCTAAAATTTAATTTGATATTAGGGAAGATGATAATGATGATATTTGACACTAAGTCGGATATATTATGGTGCAATAGCTCTTTAGTTTTTGAGTTTGATTTGCTTTCACAATTTTGTGCTCACCGGTGCACAGCCAGTCATCACATTATTCAGTTACAAAGTAGGTAGAAAAAGCAGTAATCATCGATTACACAGTTAATTGCAAACCACTTTTTCTTTTAAGGTATAACATACACGTTTGACGGTAAATTAACCATCATAAATCGAATCAGGTTTCAGTGCAATGGCATAAAGTTAGAGACTTTTTACGAGTTAATTTTATTTGATCAAGAAATAAAAATGTGATTATAGTTTAATGAAAAAGACATTTTATGGAACATTTTTCTTATACAGAAAAATTTGTTTTATTTCTACAAATATTTTCCAGATGTAAATGTATTTTACATTTTTAATTTATGAGGTGTTGAATTGTTTTGACAATGAGAATGTAAACAGGAAAGGAGAAGCTAAATATGGATTTTAAAAGCAATGTGACACCATGTGGTAGTCAGTAAAGCTAAGGTAAGAATATTATTTATTATTGACAACAGTTATCAAATTGTGGATTATTAATTGTGCTAAAATGTTAATTAGAGAGTTTACAAGCTAAAATAAAAAATCTGATGCTAATTATAATAGAAAATCAGTATTAAATTCTTTATGATGGTACATAAAAACTTTTAATATTTTTATTAATCCTTGGAGGACTGTAGATGAGGCCATTTGTCCACACTAGTTACCTATAAATATAAATTTTGTTTTTAATAACAAGAAAGTAATCTGAAAATTTATGATTTGTGCTACAGCTCCACTGGATTATAATTCTAGATAATTGTTTATCTAGATAAAAATTTTCTAGAATTTAATTTAGCTCAATTGTCAAGTTATCTAGTTATTTCAATTTTTCAATAAATGTTTTAAAGGAGTTTGTTATAGAAAAATCTTGTAGAACATTTGAATTTCCCAGAAAATGTCTGTGATCAGCTGTACAGATTTCTTAATAATTTCTATTTCTTGAGAAATATTTTATTATTTAATCAATGTTTGGTAAATTAACTTTTGGTCATTCAAACTAATCAAAAACCACCAACAGTTGCCAATTTGGATATTATTAGCTGCCACCTGTAGTAGATTTCCAGTTACAATCAGCCATTAAAATCTCACTATTATTTCAAATAATTCTTTTCTACAGTACTTTTCAACAACGTTCCTTGAGTGGATCCATAACAATAATCAAAAAATATTGAGGGATTTAAAAATTTCTTTTAATCTTATCTAACTACAATTCATTTATATAAAAATGAACTTCTTTACGCTTATTTAAATACAAGTTGAGTATTCCCTTTTCCTCTCTCACTAACAATCATGAGCAAACAGCGAGGTCTTAAGACTTTCTTTTCTTTTTCCTTTCAATGTCGTTACACTTGACAGAAAAAAGCATGAGCTACACTTGCCTGACATTACTGCAGCCCATAAAGTATTGTTGGTTCCGCTCCATATTCTCCGTAATGATCTGCTTGCCTCTGCATGAGGTCCACGTTGTGGAGAAAATGCCCCAGTCGATACAGAGGCCAAATCTCACGTACTGCCTGCCTAGTACAGTCTTCAACTTTAAGCATCATTTTCAGCTGCCTAGCCCTCGAAAAGTCAGTCTCTGAGCATTGATTAAGTTGGTGGGAGATATGTGAACGTGCTTGAGAACTAGGCATGCGTGAGACTTCCCTTTGAATGTTGTATGGCTTTCATATCGTGTGGACTGGATATATGCTTTATATGCTTTGCCGATCATGCATTCCTCACTATGATTTCGAAAGGTGAGGCGTTTTTCAGGCTTGCCTATTTTCAGCTATTGCATTTTTTCATCCCTTTCCTTCTTTTTATTATTTAAATAACATATAGTGTGACTTATATCTTAAAGTTTTGGCAGTTAGATTGATCAGATTAATCAAAATAGATTATCTAATCTGAAAATTTGAGAGAATACATCAGTTTCGAATTAATTTTACTAGTTTTATTTCCGAATACAGGTAAGCACTACATTTTGTTTACATTCTGCTTCAGTTTTAATGTCATTATCAATAATCGATAATCGAACTATTCTGTGCTAATTCGACAGTTCGAGTTCAACTTAATGGCATTTAACACAATTTTGTTCAACTCAATTGCAACATTATTTACTCAAAAGTGTTGTGTTCAAGTGGTAAATAAAGCAGAATATTTTGAAAAATGAATTAAAAGTATATTTGAACTCAATTACTACAGTTTGCAATGAAAGATGCTGTGCAAATATTATCCAGGGCCCTCTGGTTCTTGAACTTTTGTATGTGTTGGCAAGACACCCAGGGCTGGCTACAGAGCTCTATTAGACCTCCACATAGTGGTCATATATATTTATCTGGCGATTCGGCTGCTGTGGCCCTGCGCCCACTTAGCCCATACCTAAAATCAGATGAAAGGCCCCTTAGCTGGTGGGCCCTTGTGCTGGTAGTTACGCCGCTGGAAAGAAGCAATCAACTCTTCACTACTGCTACTACTACTGTATCTAACACTAAAACAGCGTTTTTTATTTTCTAAGTTCTTCCGTCTCGATCTATCTTAATGCGAGCTGCCATGTTTGTTGACGTAAAAAAAGACAGAAAAATCTTCTGTTGAGATGATTTTTTAAATCTCCAATAAAATCAATTGCGCATGAGTAGTAGATGAAAAACTGAATTAGATTAATCCAAGTGCAGATTAATGTCTCTGTTTGTTATTTTTGATATTTAATCTTGAATCTAGGCAGAAATTATCTCCAAACTGAGATGATGCTACTCTGGTAACTTTTGTATTAAGAATAATAGCACAAGTTGGGAATTAGTAGTTTGTTATTCTAAATATTGTTTATGTTATTGTTATTTTTTTCAACTGTAAGTTTGTGTTTATTTAGAGGGTGAGCAAAACAAAGGAGCCATTACTTGTAATATAGTGGAGGTGTGAGCGAGGCATTAGGAAGACAGGTTTGTAGATTGTTATGTTTAAAAATAACGTGATAGTTTTGAAAAGAGAGACACGGATTTGCAAAATGTTTCTTTCTATTCAATTGTATTAAGGCTATTGAAAAGAAAGTTAAAATCTTGAAATATCAAACTTGATATACATGACGTGAATCTAAAATTGAGTATAGAAAGAGTTTTGTCCTCTTTAATGGTTTGAGAAGTGTCAACCAATAAGAACTAAGCCACAAAAAATGACACACTGCTTGAATACAAATTAGACATGACAGCGGTTATACATTTATCAATCGATTTAATAAATATTTCATTGACATTCTTCTATTTCCACATAATAAGTTTGCCCTAATTTAAACTAATGAGCTTTAATGGAAACACATTTCAAATTATAATACCAAAATTAATCTATCTTAGATGTAATTTAATCAAGGAAAACAATGAATTAATCACAACAAGTTGCCCTTATTTTTTTTCTATTTTCCTTATTTTTTGTTTGATTTAAATCAGGAGAATAAACAAGGTACATCTGTTTTCTTTAGTCTTTGTTTCTCAATTCTTTGATCTAGTCAAATAAAAAACAACAATCACATTAATTAAATTACCATTAACTTGTTCCATCAATTCCACCTAACTCATTATTCTATTTATTCAATTCCATTCTTTTTTCACTAAAACTTTTTCTCAACTAAAGAAATCTGAAAACAGAAAAAATTGGAATCATTTCGTTCTAGGCCAATTCATTGAGTCAATGGCCAATGAAGCAAAAAAAAAATTCTCATGGTTCTGGCCTAGCTAGATTTTATAGAGGGTTGGCTGGACAATAAGTTTTCCAACCAGAAGAGATTGACGTCGATCAAGACAGGATGAATTGCAGAAGGAACTATTTGGATTTCAAATAACTTAAATCCATCGAGTTTGGCATAGGGTCGACCTCAGCTTCAGGCAGGTTAAGTAAAGTAAAATGTATTACTTATGTAAATCTTTGTAGGAGAAAGTAAAGAATAGTAAAATTGATAAATTTAAATTTGGTTTTCATTTTGAAGAGATTGTAATTACATTACAGGAGGGCCCCAAGTTACAAACACATGTACTGACGAACCAACCTCCATAAATGTGTAAATACAGATCAGAGTGTGATAGCGTCGTGTATGGTTTATTATTTACATCAAATCTTCTCACAAACAGTCAGGGCTTCTAGAGGGCTTCTGGAGGAATTATGACATTTACGAAGGCATCAAAAGCATTGCAGATTCTTGGAAGGAAGTCAAGCACACAAACATGAAAAAAGTGTGGAACAAATTGTGCCCCCTTCATGAAATCGACTCCAGCAGCTGTGCCCCATCATCCTAAACAGTTGACCTAGGCCTAGAATTAACTTTAGTCACTTTGTTCCAATTTACATACAAATCCGACTTAAAAACAGTCTTAAAAATCAAACTTGTTCATAACCTGGCAGTGGTGTACCTAAAAGATTTGGTCCTTTTTGTAAATATTATCCAGGGCATTCAGTTCTTGGACTTTTGTGTGTGTGAGAACCTTTCATTTTTTATTGTACCGGCTGCAGGGCTCCTTTAGCTTATGCGCCCTTGTGTGTGAAGGTGTTTTTTGCCTATTGCAGCGGCTGCAGGCCGCCATTAGCTAGTTGGTTCTTCTGTTTTGCACCATCTTGCCCATAATTACGCCGCTGTATTCCTGGGTATTTTATGTATTTTGTTTGTAATTGAAGATATTCAATTTGTAGTTGTTTATTGTAGAGTTGTAACTGTTACATGTTAAAACTTCTTTGTTAAATCAAAGGTGTGACAGAACTCACAAAGACTACATGTAATGTGTCACGTTTTAATAAAATGTTAACACACTACATAACCAATGGTGGAAAATGAAACATGGAAATTGCATTTACAACGTCCAATACAAGGGAATGTCTTTAGCAATGAATGTACAATTAATTAATTAATTAAGAAAACAAATTTTTTGAAAAGTTGCTAAGTTTATTGTTGTTGATTCAAGTTGAAATTGTTATGAGAGAAAACTGTTAAAGAAATGACAAAAGTTTTGGAAAAAAAGGAAAAAAGTTAATCGAGTTACTTTTTATTAGAGGCTCAAACTAGATTACTGTGTGGTCTATGCACTCAAAATACCTTAAACTTTTATTATTAGTCCCTCTAATTACTCTGCGATCTCCTCTGGGAACGAGCATAGCGTGCACACAAGACATGCGACAGCTATTATCTGTTGATGGTAATTTAATGCACTGGAGCTGCTTTGCCACCTTTTTTCTCTTTTTTCTTTTTTTAACTTGTTTTTTTGCACAAAAGCAAATTTTTAAAAGTTGCTGTAGGGGAATAGTATCTGTCATGTGATGGGGTTTAATTTTTAAAAGGATTTTTTTCTCTTTTTTTCTTTCTTGGAAAGTTTGTAAACAGTTGAGTGATGGGTAAATAAATTGTTAACTTCATGCAAACATTGATGAGTCGAAATTTTATACAATAAACAATTAAATATTGTTTGTGTAGTTGTTTTAAAAATGTGGATTTAAATTAAATTAAACAAAAATTCAAACGTGTCATTTTAATGGAAACTGAGTGTTTTCTATGTATTTTTAGCATTTTATTAATAGATTAAATGTTTTTCAACACATGATAATCAGTACCTACATTAAAAGGCGTTTTTATTTAGATTTTATGATCTGAAAATTAAAAATTGATCCAACGAGACAAATTAAAAATGTTTTATACATATTCCTCTATGAAGTACATCGACTTTCATCCATTGGCTAGCTATTATCTAAAAAGTAATAAAAGTTCACTTGAATCAATTGTAATTTAAGCAAATTTTTAAGAAGCACAAAATCGGTAAAGCAGTTTGATGAAACTGTAAATTCGTTATAGAAGACTTTTGATTCAGTGCAAAGACATAATAGGAAGGAATTGTCTTAATGTAAAACTAATGACGTGGTAGATTTGAGGGGGTGTTTGACGAGAAGTGAATTCATAATCTAAAAATACCAATGGTGGGTGTTCTATAGGGTACTTCAGGCAATTTCGTAGAGTGGCAAAATTCTTACTGTTGGCACATTTTTAAATGAAAGGACAGCAAAATTTTCATGTGCTTACTCTAGGAAAAATAATAAATCTGCCACCGCATGTAGCAAGAACTTGTATCCTACATATTGCTTTAAAAATTCAGCTTTTAGGCCACTATAACTACGTATTGCATATACAGTTTTTAACGTTTTTTTACTGTAAAATAAAAGCTTTTTGCATTTGTCATATTCTTGTGTATATTTAAAAAAAAAAATCAGTGATTTAAAATTACTGAATGAGTTGTGAATCACTTCCATGTGAAGAGATCTTAGGAGGATGGAATTTAGTCCAACCATCCTAAATCTCGCTTGGCCTCAAGAGGATGGGATTTAGTCCTTAGGATACTAGATCCCATCCTTCGGGATGGGATTTAGAAGTGCTCTTTTTTTAACAGAGTAAATGAGAATTTAACTAGATTCTCAGTGAAGTTCTTGTTCAAATACTTTTGAATGTTTCAATAATGTTTCAATTAAGTTTGCATTTAATTTTTAAAAATATTTTAAACGTTAATTTTAGTATCTTTTTCATTGTCTTTGATAAATGAAGGTAAAATGTTCTATTCTTCACTGAGCGTGTAATAAGAAAATGAGAAAAAAGACACAATTTTTTTTAAACCGTTAACTTGAAAGCAAAGTGTCCTAAATTGAATCGCGAGTAAAGAATGAAGGAAAAACATAGTTTTTTTTACCCCTTTACGAACGAAAGAGGAAAAAATAAAAAATAAGTATAAAAATAAAAAATTCTAATGACGGTGTGTGGAAATCACATTAGCACATGCTTAGCTTTGGCTTCTTTTTCTCTTTTCAAAGTGAATGTATAACGGAGGAAAAAAGTGTATAAAAAGATTGCGAAGTAATCCTAAATGAAGCTCCAAATAGCTTTTTTCTTTCTTCTTTTCAATTTTTCTAATTTTTTTAATTTTCTTTTTATTTTTATCATTATACCAATCTAATATCCATATATGAAGCTTAGGAAATAAAATAAAGCCTCGTTTTAGTAGTAGTTTAATTAGTATAAATATTGGTGGATGTTATTTAAATGTTAATGTCGGACACTGTTATATCTCTTTAGAGAATTTAAATATATGCAAACGAATTTTTAAGTACTTTCTCCGAGACCATTAATGTCATCTTGGTCTTATAATGAGGTAAATACCTGTGATAACCTTTTGACTTTGTAAACATATTGTCATCATAAAATGTCGTATAGTTTTAGTATTAAAAATCTGGCAATGTTCGGGGATGCGAGAAAAGATGAGATGATAAAATTTGTTTGTAAAGTGCAGTTTAATGTTGACTGAAGCTTGATAGGATTTCGTTTGGTGCAACAAGGTTAAGTTAAAGTTAGAGTTTGTTTTTGTTGAAGAATAAGAGGAAAATTCAAAAAGGCTGAGAAAAATTTTGAATTTTATGAATATTCTATTTTTACTAAAATGGTTCTTGCGCAAAAAAATTGTGCCTAAATTAACTGTATGAATGCTCCTTCTGATTCTCAGGTTTGGTTTTCTGAGGCCTGGATTTTTTACGCTTTTCTGTACAACACTTGTGTATACATTATGTAATTTAAGTCATGTTAGGTTTGGTTTCATTAGAAGATAAAACATCATGTAGCTTAACCACATTGTTGTGGAAAAAATTGTTGGTCGAGTTAATTGTTTAATTTGCTCGGGTTATAAGACAGTTATAAATTGCAATGTGCACTGACTTGGTGGTGACAGCCAGTACCTAGTTGTTGTTGTAACTTCATATCATTCTCACAGTTTTTGGTTTTATGTGAGAGAGTGATGTGATCTCTTCTAAAAAATTGATTTAATGTTAGTTTATATATATTTTGGAAGTTTTATTAGCTTTAGCCATCCTATTGCCTATAAAGTCAATAAGTTACAAATCTGTTACATTCTATCTTGTTACATAAATGATCAAAGTAACATTGGAATGCCATTTGAATAGAGCATGACTTTTAA
>JAQFZN010001295.1:0-17017 GCA_034687075.1 Geophilus carpophagus
TCTGTGACATTGCAATAATCAGTATTCAAATCACTTACGAAATTTCTAAAAAATATTCCAAAATTTTCCAACAACTAATAAAATTAAAAAAAAAATTTACATCACAGAAAAAGAATTAATTAGAGATGATAACCTCACTAAACTTGCTAATATTTTTTTTCAATTCAACTATAAAACACATTTTTGCTTAATTTCTTAAAATCCACAGCTTTATTTTGGGTTAATAGTGTTCTAATTTTCACTCTCTGACAGAATGAGTTACAAATCTCAGGTTTAATCTCAGCAGGTGATTTGACCCAAAATGGAATCAACAAATAAAAAAAAATCAACTCCCCTTCAATTCGACCACAATCTTACCTATTAATTAACCCTTAAGTCATATTAATCTATTACTAATTTGAAATGCATGTTAGCAACAGTTAAGTGGCTTCTTTTGTACTAACCGTGTCTTTCATATTTATCCCATGACGTAACAACCGATAACATTACTTTCCTATTTGATATCTCATCAATCATACTTTTATCCTTTATTTAGAATTACTTCCGGTGAATTTCATTACAATTTTCTATTAAACACAGCTCTTGTCACGCCATTAAAAATAAGTTCCATTAAAATAAAACTACAATAGACAGATGTTTCTTTAAAATTTACATAGAATAGGATACAAAAATAGCACTATTTCATAGATGTACTTAACCGATTAAATATTAGCAATTAATTAAAGGTCATCAAATTAAATTGCATATAATTCATTTTATTTAAATCAGTACAATCAAAGACCCACTTCAATTGTCTATTACTGTGGCTCAACTTCAACAAAGTTCTAGATAATTTAGTACCTCGATACATAATATTTTAGCTCCACAGCAATATGCAAATGTTTTTAATGCAGTAAATTGATTACCCCACTAACTGAGCCCTGGTACCAATAAACCAGTTGTTTCTACTTGTCCATAAGTGATTGAAAACCATCCCAAATTATGGTATGCATAATTCTTATGCAGAATATTTTTCATGTTATAAATTTAAATTTAATTTAAGTGTTATAAATGCAATTAAATTTCATTTACATTTTATTTAAACTTGACTTCAACTATAAAAATTTATTTAGATGTTTACTGATTTAAACCAAATTGTGTTGCTGTATCAAGTGAATTATTTTTCTCTCCTGTAGCTGATGTAATCATAAAAAAATGTGCAACAACTTGACTTGACTAACATCACACAAGTTCAACATGTGATTTGCAAACAACTTCTTTATACCAAGATTATCTAGGATTAATTTATGCTAACTGTCCAGTGATAAAGTTATTAAACTTGAAGACTTTTTAAATTCTTAATCCTATAATTATTTCAATCTCTGACCTTTAAAAAAATACTTCATTTCACATTTCAATTTCATGTGTACTTGACATGACAAGTTGTAAACATTGCTCATGCTCAAGTGCTTGTTACAAGAATCACGAAACAAAGCATCCTTTTCAAAAATACGCCTATCAAAATAATTTCTTTTCCAAATAGTATTATGTGACAGGTATGTATTTTTAGATCAAAATACACTACAACACATTGCTCAACTTGTTTTTCTTGCTTCAAGCATTAACGAACGTCACGCGTGAGAAAAGCAAACAAAGGAAATTCGTCAACAAATAAAAATTCGTTTTAACTCGCTCCAAACCTTTTACTTCCAACATTCACACGAAGATTAAAATCTTAACCTTTCATGATTAGTCTATATTGAATTAAACAATATTTTTTTAAATGATCGTGATGGTATTTAAACAGGAAACCACCTAAATCCTGTTATTCTTTTAAAGTGACTAAGCAATGGCGCAGTATTCAAGCGACATCTTTCGCTTCTCAAAGGATGCAGTTAAGGAAAGTCAAAATTCCTTATCTCTTAGATTTCTGCGTATCATCACAATCATATTTGTTTTTAAAACACATAATATTAAATATTTATCACAAAACTCACTTCCCTGTGAGAGACTAAGAAAAAATGTTTATCTAAGATCTAGATATATAAATGCTTTTTAATTTACAATTGAATAAAATAATTATCAAGATTAAACCTTTCATTCCTAAAGCTGCATGATATAACAGTGAAAAAAATACGGTGTAATTTGATTTCAAACATTCTTGCATTCAAAATAGAAAATTCAATTCAATTTCTTTTTAAATGGGAAAAAAGAAGCAAAATGCATTGCATCATCTCAACTTTCAGGAACAACATTTTTACTTTATTTTTATTTTAACTAAATAAAATCTTAAAATTTCCTCAAATTCAAAGCCTTTGAGTTTTTCTTTGAAAAAAATATTAGTAAACATTTTATCAAATATTTCAATCATCAACTTTAGGAAATTGAAAACAGTCATAAAATGACTAATATAGAAACCTTATCCTTAACAATTACCTAATAAATCTCTTTTATTCACCTATTAATTTAATTAAAAAGTATTAAATCAATAAAAGCAATTAATTTTCTCATTCGAATTTTTCGTATGACAAAATTCACAGCTTTTACTAAAAATAAATTTAAAAAAAAATATTTCTAACCCTGTTATTCGACTGATCCTCAATTTGGCTTTCTTCGTCCTCATCCAAAGAAAACGTGGACGATGCAAGGGAACACGTACTACAGTCAGATAACTTCCTAGTCATGGATAACCTCCATTGGCTTCCAAACTCTTCCAAACTAAGAGCATTGTCAGAACTATATGGATCTGAATCTGGAGATTCAACAGTGCTGAAATCACTTATAACTACAGATGGAGCTACACTTAAACTTTTAGTAGCTGTAAGAGAATTATGCCCTCCTTTTGCCTTTAGTTTTTTAGGTCTAATCATTTTCTCCTCGCAAGGCAATTCGACTGCTGAATCAGAACTATTCGATCTTGTAGTTCTCGGCATTGCTATGTCTAATGATAATAGGGAAGGTGGTTCAATTGATAGATCAAAACAAGACCGGGATTTAGTGTTATTAGTGTCCACATCCAAATCGCTTCTTTGGTGAGATAGAAAATCTTTCGGGCTGTTTGTTGTTGCAGGACTCGAAGGATTTGTCCTTACATAACCTTCGTCACTTTCGTAATTGTCAACGGTTGTTAAATTCGACCAGGAAAAGGATTTATATAGATTGTTTGATACAGTAATGTCTAGAGAAAACATCTTGTTGCTTGCTTTCATGCCCTGAATAAGTGAATTATAAAAATCGATTAATTTTCTTACTGATGGAAACTTAACAGCTGATATATTCGAGGAATGACTAGGATTTTCTTCTATATTCTCTCTTTTCTCTACCGTTTTGACAAAGTTGAAATTCAGGCGCGATTTTTCTTCTGAATCAATTTGGCATTTGAGAACTCTTTTAACCGGCAGCTGCTCACCAACCATTTCAACAACATTCAAAAGTGCAATTTATTTAAAGGCTCAATATACCAGTATTTGATAACTGATACATGATTCTCTAATAAATTTGTTTTTTATTCATTGAAGGAATTTACTTTCGCACCAATACAAATAATCTTCTTTCTTCCCCATGATTGCGCAATGTGAAAAAACAGGATGTTTAATGTCGTCAATTGTGGTTAAACCTAGAAAAGAAAATTATAATTACTTGTAAAAGGATGTAAAATTAAATTGTTTTATTCAAATTAGAGATATTAATCTGTAATGGTTTACTAATTAATGCAGGTTGGATGGAAAGTGTTGAACTTTGATCATGTGATAACGATTGACTACGTCCTGCATTAAGTCAACGTTATTCTTTTAGAGTTATGATTTCAGTAGCTCCCAACGATTATCTAGGTAGATAAAGCTTAGATGTTTATAGCTTTTAAATATCACAATAATGCGGTTGCTATTACTCACATGTTTTCAAGCTATCATAGTCACGTTTTAGAAAATTAAAAAATTAATTACATTTTACCTGTAATTTATATAACACGGAAAAAAGTGGTCGTGATTTTAAAATAAAATATTGATTCGTACTGAAGTGCAATTTAATTTCGCTAGTAAAACTTAGTCATTCAAATTATGGTACCCTACTAATTAAAATGCAAAATTTAATGTAGGACTAAAATTTTTGAATATTTTTTCAAATATATCGTGAGAATCTCGTAATATTTCTTTTAAATAAAAAATTTAATTAATGCTAAATCTTATTTTTTAATAAAAATTAGTTAATTATTAATATGATATATTAACATCTCACCTTTTAATGTAAGATACAGATGAAATAATACTGAAGTTGGCACGAGGATTAATACACAGACTGGCAACCTCTTCGAAACATGGCAAAACCCGTTCTGATTGCCGGCCATTCGCCCTCTGGTGAGAACATCAAATAAATAAAACTCACTCGTAAATATGAAAGTGCAAATGGTCTTGCTTTGTGTAATACTTGTATTGTAATTTTGTATTCAATTGAATAAATACATTTCCAATTTTATTTGAACCATTTTGGTAAATTCTTGTAGTACATTTATAGCCAACTTAAATTATAAATCAATCATTAGTAATTTATTACAAAATAAAAATTATGTCGTTTTATAAATATTTAAATTCCCACCAATAATAAAATACATAAACACTGCTCACAACAAATAATCATTCATGTACAGTTGTATCTATTTGTAACTTTTCTTACTGACATCTAGTGAGAATTATTTGCAGCTAAATCATGAAAGCAGAATTTCGTCATTCGTCGACACATTTGTTCGTTTTCTCATGTTCTCTAGCTTGAACGAACTGCCGAACTTTTATTATGAATCGAAACGTTTTAGTCTTGATGCTCACTACATCATTTTTATCAGGAGTTTTTGTTGGTTATATGCTCAAAGAGTGGCGAATGGAATATCTCAGAAAAAGGCGTGAACACTTAACTAACAAACTTGTTGAAACTCAAAAAAGAATTGAACTTCTATCGAAATCCACATTTTAAAACTGATTTGTAGTGAAATTTTAACAGAGTAACTTATTATGTAATTTCAATACAAATAAGTAAACTCAATTATCAAAATTTACTAATTTGATAACTATTTTCAGAGACTGTAAGGACTGTTTTAAGAATAATGAAGATAGTTAAAATAATTCATCGAGCCTACAAAAGATTTACCAACTAGGCAATACTTTTAAATAAATTTATTTCTGTATTTTATTTGTAATAAATTTTTATATCTGTATACCAAAAAAATTAAACATTAATAGTATAATTAAAATATTTTGTAATAAACAAAAGAGTAACATCATTTTTACATAAAGTGCATTGATTACACTTCAAACATGTAATATTTTATAGAATGTTTACTAGAAATATATTAACTTTTATTTGGTTTAAAATTAAATCACTTTCAAACTGATATCTTTAATATAATAAACAAGTTAAAATTTTAAAAATAAAACTGTCACCATATAAATGAATTAAAATTCGACTTTACAGTACTAATGAAAACAATTATACAAGATTAAATCTACTAACTGGTTAGATATTAAAAATAAATTTCAATGAAAAATGACATTAGAGCACACATTTTTCACTATACTGCAAAGGTCTCCAATAGTTATAAATTTGTTTTCCGCATTTAAAGTAATTGGAATGCATGCATCGTCCTCTTTGGTAATTGTTGTTCCGTATTTGTTACTTCCTTCTGAATTGTTTGTCAATATTTTCCATTCAAGTACTTTTAATTTTTTTAATGTTTGCAGTGCTTGAAAAATAATTGTGTTGGTACGTTCACTCTATTGAAAAAAATAATTTAATGTTAATGTAAAAGTAAACTTAATAGTCAAAAGTAATGACTTTACATTTTGTCCATGATACGGTAAAATACCTAAATGTTCTAGTTGAGGTAAGTTGCTCAAAACTGGAATTAAGTAATCATTAATTTCAAAATTATTTAATTCCAGATGAACCAATCTAAAAAAAAAATTTATAATTATTAATTTTATGCAATGCTCGGCTTTGTTGTAAAATAGTTACTTGTTGAGTTTAGATATTGAAATTAAATCATTAGGAAACGCAGTACCAATTTCCAATCGCAGTCTTTTCAGATTTATTAATTCACATATATAACCATACGTCTAATAAAAGAAAAGTATAAGCAAATCTAAATTTAAACAAACTACAGTAGACTCCAATTATCAGTGCTTTTGATTTCTATGCAACCATCATATAACCAAATCATGTGATTGGCTGATGATTAATCATTTAAATCATGAGAATAAGTATTATAAAAATCACACGATGTAGTTAGATGATGAAATTGACTTGCTGATTACCTGTGCAAGCCAATTGCCCTACTCCCACCGATAATCAAGAGTATACTATATACAGTGAAACTTCCCTAAGTCGAATCATCAAAGTTCACCGAAAAAAATTTCAATATAGAAAAATTTAACTTATAGAAGTTCGAGTTAAGGAAGTTCCATTGCAATTGTATAGTTTAAGCATACTTCTGTCTCCCAATTTTTACAATCCCCCAATTCTAACTCTTTTAGTTGTTTTAATGATTTGATGAATTTAAAATCCGAAGCAGGAGCATCATGAAGAGTCGTAATTGACTGAAATAAAAACATTAAATTTAAAAATACTATTTTTCCATGTATACTAATTAAGCTTTTGCAAACATGTACAAAGTTAATAAAAATGTAAGATATAAAATATAAGCATTAAATTCTTGCTCTTTTCCTACACTCGCTACTGCAACACATTAGGCAGCTTCAATTTAGTTAGGTTACCTAATTTTTTTGCATCACATTTTGCTTAGATACAGTAGTCACTTATACGACTTAACTTTAAGCCATACATTTGCTCATTTAATTTGTCCTAACGATTGCTGTTGAGACATGTGTACGATTTTATTTAAAAGCATCCAATGGTGAGTGAATTTCTTTTGCCTTATTGAAGTTTGACTGAACAAAATCAAACACATTTAACGTTTAGATAACTTTGAATAAAATCCAAATTAATTTATCACTAGAATAGCATTTAGCTAGTTTACGCTGTATATTAATTTCTTAAATAACAAATAAAAATCATTAAAAATTTAATTTTGTTGGAATGATATAAAATGCACCTCAAACATAAATCACACATTAATTTCTTCAAATTCAAAAGCACGTTTTTGTTATTAATGCTACTCATATAAGAGAAAAAAAAATTATCATTAAAGATAAGTTAATGTTTGCAAAAACTCTTATTAACTAATAATTATATTTACCAAATGAACTAACTGTGTAAGATTTGCTAGAGAACAGATACCTTCAGTCGTTATATTTTGAAGTTGAAGACCAGAAACTCCTCTTAGACGAAGTTTAGTTAAATGTTTTAAATTTCCAAAATTCCCAATATCCAAACGACAATTGTTGTGTCTATTAAAATAAAAATTACCATATTTTACAAGCCTGTCATTCAGATTGTTAACTTACGAATATTCATGTATCGACTCAGCTGTCAATACTTTTAACTGACTCAAACCTCTAGCAATCGGTTGTAAAAATGCCCCAGGCATATACCCAAAATCAATATGTTTAATCGTTTCAAGATCTTTTAAAACTAATAAAAAACAATGCCAAATTCCATTCTGATCTCCAGATACCTTCATTTTTCTTAAGTCCTACAACAAACAACAAAAACTTGAAGAAAATGTGAGAAAACTCAATAAATTATTATTACCAGTCTAGTAGTTTTATATTTCTTGATTAAGTCTGCTAATTTATTCCAATCATTAATACATGTCCCATTTAAGTCTATGCATTTCCACTAAATTATAATATTCCGTAAGTTGAAAAAAAAAATTTATTTCATCTTTAGTTTCAATTAATTGCTCACCAATTCTGGTTGCGACGCCCACCATTTCCATCTGTGGCAAACACAACGAGCTCTTAACAAATCCTTATGTGTTAGATACTCAAATACTTTTAGTAAAGCAATTGATTCAACAAAATAACGTTGAACATTACTTAATGCAGAACCTGAATCTTTTTTCTCTGGGCTATCATGCGAATTAAGTGCTTCCAACGATGTATCTGTAGATGATTCTTTTGAATTAGTATCCTTTTCAAACGCTTTCAAACCTATAATAAAATTTAAAATTAAATAAAACTAATAATTTTTTTATCCTTTAAGCCACTTTAATGAATAATTTCTATCTGCAAAATTTTGTGAAAACGACTTTATTGTAAATAAGCACGTTCGAAAACAAATTTACAGTTCCATATTAACCGTAAAATGCTACCTAAACCATAACTGTAAAAATAAGATTACAAAATATGAAGATGAGTGTGAAGATAATCAAATTATACACTTTCAAAAAAATAATACAGTCAGTGGCTCAAAGGATAAAAAAAAAAACAACTTTTAAATTATACTTTTGGTAAAAAAAAATATACCATGTAAATAAATAAACTTAACAAAGTCTAACAGAAAAATCTTAAAAAATAATAAAATATATACAAAGAGATAGCCTTAATCAGGAAGAATAAATTCTTCACACCCTGAACAAGAATCAATAATACCGGCAGTAGCTGCTTGTTTGTTATCCAACTCCGTAACTTCTTTCTTCATATCTGATGCATCGAGATCTATCGGTACTACAAACTTAGGCACAAGTACATTAGAACTTGGATTTGGTAACGGAACAGAAATAATTCCGCTTGAAGTTTCGTGTTGATAGGATTTTAACTTATTCAAAATGGGTAACTGTAAAATAGAATTTCCAAAGCCAACAGCAAGACGGCTTGGTTTGCCCAAATTATCAGTGATAATATACTTAGGCTGTGCCGGACTTGTAGCATTAGAAGGTTTAATTTCTGGCACTAAAACATCCGTCACATTTCCATTGCTTGTTTTTAAAGTAAATTTCATAGTCCCTACATTGTTCATCACAACATCGTTTATAACCACGTTGTTTACCATCGTAACAACACCCGCATTTGAAGAACTCATTGTATTTCCCGAAGAAACAACTGGTGATACCCTCAAAGGCACAGATGCGGAAATGGCAGGATGGGGTGAAATGACTGATGCAACAGGATGTATGTCTGACGTCACCAGCTTTGGTTGCAAAGCATTGTTCAAGTCTGAAAGTGGTATAGGAACCATAACTAATCTTGACTGGGGCAATATTTGCCTTTGATCTATTAATGGGGGTGGTGGTCTAGGTATCACAGATCCTGTATTTTGTTGATTGCTTTCCTTAATCATCATAGAAGCCATTTTGAGCGGTGGCGGTTGTCTTAACGGAATCGTTCTTGGTGGTAATTGAGGAGGAGGAGCCCACGTACCGCTCGTTTTTATAGGTTTGAAATGGTGATTTAATGCAAATGGTGAAATTTTAAGTGGGGGTAGTGGTCGATTACTGTCTGTTTGTTTGCTAACATTAGTAGAGTTTTTGTTCCCCACTGGAGCAGCGGTTAATCGAGGCAAAACATGATAAGATGGTTCAACTGTAATTTTTTCCAGCTTATTGTTATTTGATATAATTGATGAACTAACTTCAATGAAAATTGGTGGTTCACTCTGACCAGGTTCTCTTTCTTTACTTTCAGTTACACCTGGATTACTTGTAAAACTTCTATCCCCTTCTGGTAACAGAATTGAGCTTTTTATTTGCTTGTCCCCGTATTTGTTTCTATTAACCCGGCAACATTTGCATTTCTAAAACATAAGTTTTCATTTACTATACATTTGAGTTGTAAGATGACATATTTAGAAAATGTTTCGCATGTGTAAATTCAGTTTGGTAGAAATTTCAGATAAAAAATTTTTTTTGTTAATTTTTTTGTTAATTTTTTTTGTTAGCTAGTTTGTATAGGATCAAAATAGCCAATTTACAGTCAATGAAATTTTAGATTGGTTTTAAAAATAACATCGACTCAAAAACCACCTAATTTACATGGGTAGCAGTTAATTTCTTAATACATTCACTGCTATGTCAATAGCTTTGACATGGTTTAAATTTAAATAGTAAGTACGAAACACTTTCTGAATAATTTACTTATATAGAAATTACTTACAATGCAAATAAACGAAGTTTCGTTGTGAGTTAAATTAACACATGGTGGATGAAACATACACAGACAAATATCACATTGTAATGAAGGTAATATTCCTTGCTGTCCTGGACAGGATATGGAGCACAGTATGCTGTCAATTTTTACTTCTCTAATATAATCAGTAAGAAATAATAAAATTTACAATTTAATTTTATTTAAGAATTTAATTTTTTTAAAAACTTACTTTCTTACTGCCTTTTTTTCTTTTCTTTTTTTTTTTAATTGAGATAATACTGCCAAATGTTGTTCTTTTGGAAATTTAACCTTTTTAGTAGATTGTGGTGCTTTTGCAGCTGATGTATGAGATGAATTTATTTTCGAACGGCTTAAACTAGTTTTCGAATTATGTTTTGCTTGACAAACTAGAATTAATAAGAAGTTATATCAATAAAGCTAATAATTTGATAAAATTTAATGATTAAAAATCACCATTGGCTTTGCTTTTTTTAAAACTAGTGCATCGATATCTTATACTTTCACAGGCATTGCGTTCAGTTTCTTCTGGTGGATGGTAAATTAACAATTTTTTATAAGTGAAACAGTCCAACGATAAACTGACTTCATTTATTCTTTTTACTGAATATATAAATTTATTAATTACGTCACATTTATTACCGATGGATTTACAAATTAATACTTACAATATTCTGCAACATCTCTGTATGACCGCTAAAATAATGTGTAAAAAAATTAGAATCAAATTTAAATGGTAATGTAAACCTACTCTTAATTCGAAAGCAAAAATTAGTTAATAAAATAACTCTACTCATGACATTTCCTTAAAAAGAATTAGTCTAGTTAGTAGAAATGTATGATAGTGCCATTAAACACTCAGAAAACAAATGCAATTAATTACGATATTGCTACATCCACGATATTTTGATATTCAGTGGCGCAACCAGGAATTTTGAATGGGGGTGCAGCAAAACAATTTTTTTATAATTAAGTTTATTACAAAAAACATTTAAAAAACATAAAAATGAGTCGATTTTTGACAAAGAACGAAAAGAGCTGTTGCCGTTATTTTTTTTATTCTTTTTTTATTTTAACTTACTAATGTTCAGATATTAAATAAAAAATAGTAAATTTTGCCAAGAAGGTGCATATGCACCCAACCTGACTGCATCACTGATGATATTGAAACATTGCAAAATTGTTTACTAAACATAATAAATGATTATATTTAATCATTGGTTGCAATATTTAGTAAAATGTTAACAATATCAGAACTAATTGCGAAAATGTTGCTATTTTATTTTTAAATTTATATTGCAGCTTATGACAATTTATTTTGTGACATACCACAAAAAAATTGCAAAATTCTGAATATTACATCATAATATTTTCAGAAGGATATCACACAGCCCTACTATACTGTACTCAAGAATAGAATAATTGTTTCAAATATGATTGGTTAAGCCCTTATCACTAACCTGAAAAAAGTTACTGTGCAAAAGATTAGTTAAGTTAAATTTTATGAAAAGCAAATGTAATTACTGTGAATATACAGACTGTAATATATGTATTTAGTACTTTTGCCAATAAAAGCTTATTTTAATCATAAAATTTAACATGACAATATTTTTTGTAAAATATACAATTTTGTTTACTTTTTATCAAATAAAATGGCATCCACTTCATCTACAATGGTAGAAAGTAGTATGGTACCACTTTATGATTACTAGTATTGTGTTTGAAAACTGTAACTGGACTAACCACCGTTATGGTAACTGTAACCAAGGCGTTCGAAAACTGCTGGGTTGGTCATTCCAGTTATAACCGCAATAACCCAAATCAAAAGGTTGATAAATGCTATTATCAAGATGGCAGCCTCCAGAAAAGAGCAGACGCTGAATTAAAACTTAGGTGAACTCCATTCCTTCAGCAGGAAAAATAATATTAATAATAAAATTAATTTCTGTGCTTCCAGAATAGTTTTGGATGAATTTTATCTGATTATTCAGATTTCTCTAATTATTAGCCATCATTTTTGCATGAACTAAAATGGTGCCTGAAACGCAACATTTTGGTTGATTACTGCAATAACAACAACTTGTGTTTGAAAACTCTAACCAAAATAACCGCAGTTATAGTTATGGTTAACATGTGGTTACTCATAATTCATAATGGTCATCCAGTTATTTTCAAACACTACTTCACACTTGGGGATTTAAATCAGTGAATTGAATCCGAATGGAACCAATTAGTTTAAAAATCGTAACTGAATCGAATCCGAATCGAACCATTAGTTTAAAAATCGTAACCAAATCGAATCAGAATCGAACCATTAGTTTAAAAATCGTAATCGAATCGAATCCGAATCGAATCAAACTGCAACAATACCATTGGTCAAATACCAATGGTATCACACCAATGGTATGACATGCCTAAAATTCAAAAAAACAATAATTCGAATCTGAATTGATTAAATGAAATTTTTTTCAAATCGAATCCAAATCGAATCAGATTCGATTCGGATTCGATTTGATTTTTCTCGAATCTCGTTGATTCGACGAACCAGAAACCCCTAAGTGTGCACTACTTTCCTTTGAAAATGATCGGTTGACCGCTATGAATTATGGGTAACTGAGAAGTAACCATAGGCCTTTGTGAAGACAGTTGACCAATCATATTTCAAACAAATATTCTATTCTATTCTTAAGTGCCCACAGAGTATATTAGCAAATGTTGATGCATTTTATAAAACGAGCATCAAAATAAATCTTTATTTAATTATTTAAAAATATTTCTTTTAACATCAGAGCTATATAAATTTTAATAAAAAATTCAATAAAGATTTACAAAATTCAATCAAATTTACCAGTTTTACTCCTTCAGGCGACTTGTAATATACATCTGACATTTTGCACGTTTCAGTAGACCCAGTTTTTCTGTGAACTAATTCACGTGTCCAACCTAAAATGATAATCATTATGTCAAACAATTAATTAAATTATATATAAAAAAAAATACCTTTTTTAAAAGGTTCTAAACATCTTGTTGAAAGAGTTGTCGGTTTGTTATGAAAAGGTTGAAACCGTTTTCTTTTAGCTGGAGGAAGTACTACATCAGTATTATCTGAATTAACACCATCTGTATTAAACATATCATTAACTTAAAAAATAATTCCAGTTGATTAAAAAAAGCATTTACTTTCAGTTCCAAGTGAATTATTCGGTTTCATTTTTTTTCTCTTTTTTGACTGCTTATTTTGTACTATAGAATCATTTGGACTTGAAAAAGTTGGTGGGGAAATTGAGTCAATTAATTTCATTTGCAAATCATTATTGCTGAAAAGTTTAAAATAAAATAAAAAAACATTTTTCAAAATTTAATTATTTGCAATACTTACTTTAGACCTTTATTAGGCTCTGTTCTAGTATAAACATGATCATTTTTACCAGAAAAATTATTTTCCTCACAACTATCAAAAGCATTAAAAACTGAAATTGTACTTTTATCAAAACCATTCGTTGTATTGTCAATTTTTTTGTAATTTGATTCTGAATCAAGTATTCCCTTTAATTCGGAAGTCTCTTCACAATACTGTTCCATGCAAGCATTTAGTCCACAACTAATCACTTCTACTTCTTCACGATCTTTCTTAGTTAATATGCTATCAGTAACAGGTGCACTTAAAATCTCTTTCAATTTTTTAAAACCAACATGGGGTGACTGGTCATTAGTTGTTAATTTATCAATTTGACTCGTATCTATGCTCTTAGCCGATACCTCAGCTGAAAGTTTATCAATTTCTTCCAAAACAGTATCTATAACTTGAAACAACTTTTCTTTAACGATGAATTCAATCCGACTCTCGGTTTCTTCCTTTACAAGGACAGCTTCCACCGCCAATGGCTCCTTCTCAGTAGACATTTTGAATCAGTCAAGCGTTTGTAGAGTGCTGTTCGTGTAACCTGTAAAGCCAGAAATCAGAAGGGTAGTATAAAATAAGCACGGGCAATATGCAAATATATTTTTTTTATAATCATTTTTTCTAAGATATAATAATCTTTTGATTGAATGAGTGTCCTCCTTAGTTCCTATTTGTATTAGCAATTTTGTGTAATTAAGTTACCAAAATTCAAATTAATTTGATATAAACTAATTTACATAAAATGTCTAAGTTAATTAACATAAATTAATAGTTTAAATAATTATGCGAGAGAAGTCACATATTTATCCAAGTTTATAACAGTTCACACGTACTTAGAAGCTACTATTTTTTGAATAAATTACTATCCACAAAGGTAATTGTCACTTTGTAGCTCTACAGGTTTTTTTCCTCTAGAATATTTAACCAACTCACGCTTTTACACAATTGATCAAACTGAGTTTGTGAGGTTAAACATTATTTATGGAAATTACGTTGGTTGTTTAATGGTTTTAACATGCCAACTTCAGTGGAAATTACTTACAAAGATTATAATGTGTTGCGTAAATGGTAATAAGATAGGAAAGCGAGGAGATATCGTTGGTTAATACAGTGTATTAATGTAGTGAGAGTCAAGCTTGGTGCGTACGGATATCGTGGAAAAACCAATGGAAAAACTTACAAAATGGAATTGTGGGATAGCACGCCGTATGTCGACCAAATTGCTAAGTAGAGAAAACTCAATACAATATTTAAAAAATTTAATAAAACTAAATTTTAATTTTTTTAGATTGTTATACAATTTAAATAAGATGAAAAAATATAACTGCTAATAATGGTGAAAGCTTTAAAATTTTATGTCCGAAGTTATGACGTAATAGCTGTGAATGGTGTTTTCAATTCAAGTAATTTTGTATTTCTAGCAGAATTGTAAGTTATCTAAAGAATTGTGAAAAGTTTTGCATTTGTGATTATTAAGAATGTTGGGTTTACGTCAGCTTTTTACATGTCAACATAGATTACTTTCAACAGTAAAGCCCAAATATATTAAAAATCGTAAACACAACTTAATTGAATTACACCCGACGCTCAAATCATTACCAAAAGTAATAACAAAGCCCACAAATTCTTCCAAAAACTTGTATATTTTAAGTAAAAGTTTATCAGGTAAATTTTACGTAAAATTTTATAAAGCATATACAATAATTTTTTTTTTTTTTTTTTTTCCTGAAGCAATTGTTATCAAACATCTGAGTCAAGACTTGAGAAATGAAACCGCATTTGTTTTTGAGATAAATCCTGGTAAGTGTCATTTCTTAATCTTAAACAACAAATTTTTAATTTCATTTTAAAATCTCCAGGTCCAGGAATTTTAACTCATGGAATTTTAGAAGCTGGTATTTCAAAATTAAGAGTTTTCGAAAAGGAGAAATGTTTTTTACCACATTTAACCGTAAATAATAATGAAATAAATAATTCAAAATTTATGTAAAAAGGATTTTTTTTCTAGGCTCTAAAGGAATTACATAATGATAAGTTAGAAATTGATGAAAACGATTTTTTAAATCTACCTAAATTAGAAGCTGCTTTACGGCATAAGTCTTTAACTTTGCAGGACACTGTACTCAAAGATGTTAAGAGTAAAGCGTGGATTGAAAGTAAAGTTTGAATAGTTATCTTAAGTAAAATGCTAAAGATCACGATAATAATGAATTTTTTAAATTTTAGAACCGCCACTTAAGATTTTTGCAGTGATTCCATCTACTAGAGAGAATTTTTTAAGATACATACTTAGAAAATATGCATATTTTGAATCAATATTTTCTTTAGGAAGAGTAGAATTGCTATTATTTGTATCTGACAGGGAATTTGCGGTAAATTCTGTATTAAATTAACACAATAATGCCAACTAATAAATTTCAATATATAATTTTTTAATATTTTAAAATTAATTAGCACATTACAGCTCAGCCTGAAGATAAATACAGAAAATATACAGCTATAAGCGTGTTGTATCAAATTTTATTTTATATTGATGTATTGCATAAGGAGCCTAGAACATCCTTTTACCCGCAACAGTTTAAGGTAAAATTAATTTTATAAATGATTTCCTACGTGCAAACTTGGTATAATTTTTTTCTTTAACGTATTAGGAATCTGATAATCCATCTCACATGCATTTAGTTCGTCTTACTCCTAAAAGACATTTACTAGATGTTGTTGCGCCTCATCGACTGCACGAGCTGACTCAGTTTATTCGACATACATACATGCAACGTAAACGATTAGTTGCAGAATCTTTAGAGTAAGTCGTTGGAATCATAATTTTTCTTTCTAAAACAGTGCTATTCAACTTTTGTCTGAGCCAAACTAAAAACATCTGGATTTTAGAGCATTCCTTGACATATAACCGATTTTTAATTTTTTTAAATTTTGAAGTTAAAATATAAAAAATTAAAAAAAGGTTTTCTGAATTGTCTGTAAAATTAGAATAAGCAGTCAGTTGGATAGTCTTGGTCTAAAGAAAAACAAATTTTATTTTAATTAATTTCAATTACTAATTTTAAACTTTAGTCATTGGATAACTGGCTCCTCAGATCGTTTAAAAGCTGAAGGAATAAATCCACGAGTAGAATTTGGTCAATTGACACCTTCTCAAGCATTGACTTTGTTTTTGTATTTTTCATCATGGCCTGAATATGATACCTGTTTATTTCAAAATGTTGTAAGTAAAATGGGTGAAGATGAAGGTTTAGTGATTCATTCAGATGAGTCGGATAAAGAAGATTAAAAAACTTGTCTGCTCATTTAATTATTTATTTATTTGTTACAAATTTATATAGTGTGTAAACAGTCTCTGGGTTATAAACATTGAAATTATGAACTTCCCTATTTACGAATTTCATACATTGGTTCGTAGTAACGAATGGCGCATTACTTTGTTATACACATCAAAGCATTGAGCATCTTCATCATTAAACTAATTTTCCTTTAAGAGAATTTGCTTTGGTTATTTTATGTATGTAAGAAGCTTTGGTGATAATGTATTGACATTAGGTATAAACCGTACGTAACTGTTCACACT
>JAQFZN010001296.1:0-17007 GCA_034687075.1 Geophilus carpophagus
GGAGTTTTAATTGAAAATTGAAAATTTTAGAAATATTTTTAACTGATAATTTAAAATTTTGAAATTTAAAAATTTAAGCTAAATTTCATTTTAAAAAATTCATAAATGACTATAAATCTTTATAAAATATAATACTCCAATCAACATATATGTAGATATGTGTGCATATATACATATATATATCTATCTATCTCATTATTTATATAATAAAACTTAACATATTCATCTACTTTCACCGATAGTTCAGCGCAGATCAAACGACATCTTGAGACCAGTTTTCTGTAAACTCTACTCTAAAGAAAATCAAATCTTTTCTAACGACTCAAGATATTTTTTTCCATTTACCCCCATTTGAGAAAAACCATATTTGTAATACAAGGGCAAATAAAATAAAAAATAATAATAAAAAAAAATAAAAAACACTAAAATTATATAATGAATCGATTACAAAACACCACCTTCACCTGCATTAGGCTTACCTCAACCTTATTGCAGGCCGGAGATGGGAGAAACACAACGTGCACATTTTAGATTTTATTTATTACTTGTCTGGGTTTATTAGGAATAAATATCATCAGAATAAAGGATAATTACCTTAGAACGTAAGCATCAATGTTATCATTATGAGAGTAGCTGAGAATTACGCACTTTACAATCTTCAACAGGCTCTCCCATTTTAATCTGAAACGATAAAATGTGAAAATGTTAATCTTTTCTTATTCTAAAAGTAATATTTATGTTATTGTGGTATCATGTGTGGAATTGATAAATTTAATACAAAATTTCATTTTTCCAAATTTTCTTTAGATTAAAATAAAATTCATTTTATCTAAAAATTTAAATATTCTATACTGGTTGTTATTATGATATAATATCGTATTTTCACAAAATGTTATTATTTTGTATTTTTAATTGCGTTTTATTTTTGACTCATCTGCACTTGTATCACCCGAGATACCCATAAAAACTTTTATTAGATTTATTAAAGATATCCATGATTGTGCATCTTCATTGTAACTTTTGGCATTTTCTAGAATTTTATAGTACCGTGTGTAATGATGCATATAGTAGAATTTTAGTGTATAATAAAGCAAAAAGTATTATTTTAGTATATGGGTGAATACAATATTTGATGATTTTTAGCAAAGCAGAAATTAAATTCTACTTATCTAAATTAACCAAAAGTTAACATCTTTTCATTAATAACGTGTAAAATATGATACATATTTATCTCGCATAGCCATAAAAATTTACTACATTTTCTCATCAAAGGTGACTTGAGATGCGAAATGGAAATAAAAGTCAATTTATCAGTATAAAATGTCAAAAATGCTTTGAAATCTCGTAAATATGATTAATATAAAAAAGGAATTTGGTCATTTCAGCACAAGTTTTAAGCTATTAATCACGTGAAAGAGAGATGAGTCGATATCGAAATTCTTTGTTCTTATTCATAACATGGAGATAAGATTCATTATCATTAGCCCTATTTTGCACGAAACTAATTTATTTGTTTTAAACACAAAAAATCGTTAAAGTATTGATAAATTGTTGTAGCCATGACCTTGGATTGCTCTTGGAGCCAAATTTATGAACAAATAAAATAATTAAAGCAGCGAAAAAAAGAAGGAAAGAGAATGTAAAAAAGAAAAAATGGTGACACGAGATTAAAATAAAACCAAATGTCATCGTTTACAAAGTTTTTTGAAAAATAACTGTACGTAGTAAACAGATGATAAACATAATTGATTAATAGATTTGATAAAATTAATTTTTTCAAGAAACTTTTCCATTAATTGTTCAGTTTTTCGTAAATAAATATCAAAAATTGATTTTAAAATCATAGATAGAAACAAATATTTTTTAAATCAAAATTTCACTACAATAAATTAACAAATCATCATCGTTATCAATTTAAAACGAAAAACTGAAACCGAATAAACAATTTTTTTAAAGCTGATGGATGATTCGCCATAACCGTTCAATAACCAAATTCATTTCTTGTCATTCTTATTGCAAATTCTTCCTGTATATCGATCGATGCACAAACATTATACCTGAAAACAAGGAGATTGATTTTTCTTGTTAAATTCGTTCTTACCTCGGCACATCTCGCAAATCGGCGTGTTGAATGTCGCCGTCTTTACACGTGAACCAAACTTCAAGCAATTTCTCAGTTCCTTCGAAAAAATTGTCGCCACTTGCCATTTTGATAGAAATATTAACTCAACTTGTTGTTTTCAAACTGCTAGTTGTATCACTAAATTCTGAGTGCGCCGGGAAATGCTTTTACATAAAAATTTCATAGGGTAGATAGAAAAGATGAAGCAAAAAATATATTGCGGACGAATTTAGCTCCCATCTGGTGGGAAATCATACAAGTTTTAATCGAGTTACTTTTCTTTTAGTTACTCATTTTTATTTCGACTTTGATTGTATTCATATTTCTTAAAGTAAAAATTAATTATTTTTAAAAAATTATCTGCAAATTGAAATTTGAATAAAGAAGTAGTTTATAAATTCAGGTTTTCGAACCAGCCTAACCAGATGTCAAGTGATTGTTACCGATTTCGCACCTGTTTTCTCATCAATAGGTTAATCCATCAGTTAATGAAAATTTATTGTAGCTTAATAGGAAAATGGATTACGAATTTAAGATGAGAACTTCTGCCCAAAGAGCGAAAGTTGATGATTTATTTGAATTTGAGGGATGTAAGGTTGGGAGAGGAACCTACGGACATGTATATAAAGCGAAACGAAAAGATGGGTAAAAAGGAAATTTTATGTCTATATACCGTATTATAAAAATTTTAACATTTATTCGTTATTTTATGTTTCTAGGACTGATCCCAAAGAGTATGCTTTAAAACAAATAGAAGGAACTGGAATATCCATGTCAGCTTGTAGAGAAATAGCCGTCAGTTGAATTTTTAAGCATGTATAATAATTCAATTGAACGAATCTCGTTTTTGTTTTTCCTAGTTATTACGAGAATTAAAACATCCAAATGTAATTAATTTACAACGGGTTTTTTTATCGCACAGTGATCGAAAAGTGTGGCTACTATTTGACTATGCAGAACACGATCTTTGGGTTAGTAATTTTTGAAATTTTTTAAAAAAATTTTACTTTAATTCTATATATTTTTTAGCATATAATTAAATTTCACCGTGCTGCTAAGGCAAATAAAAAGCCAGTTAATGCACCCCGAGGAATGGTTAAATCTCTTCTGTATCAAATACTCGATGGAATTCATTATTTACACTCTAATTGGGTGCTTCACAGGGATTTAGTAAGAAAAATACTATTGAGTAAATGAGTTTTTAAAAAACTAATTTGTTTATTTAGAAACCTGCAAATATTTTAGTTATGGGCGAAGGACCTGAGCGTGGCCGTGTCAAAATTGGTAATATGATTTAAATTGTATATTAATGGATGTATTAATGATTGAAAATTGTATACGTACAGCTGATATGGGTTTTGCTCGCCTTTTCAACTCTCCTCTTAAGCCGTTAGCAGATTTAGATCCGGTTGTAGTTACATTCTGGTACAGAGCACCAGAATTGCTTCTTGGAGCTCGGCATTATACTAAAGCAATTGGTTAATAAGTTGAAAATTTATCAACAAATAGGTTGTTAATAAATTTGCTATCTAATAAATTAGATATTTGGGCCATTGGATGTATTTTTGCCGAATTATTAACATCTGAACCCATTTTTCATTGTCGGCAAGAAGATATTAAAACTAGTAATCCATATCATCATGATCAGTTAGACCGTATATTTAATGTTATGGGATTTCCACAAGGTTTACAATCAATTTAATATTTCAATTGATTTTATAAAAATTGAAACTTAATTTCTGTATATATATATATACATACATACAAATAGAAAAAGATTGGGAGGATATTAGGAAAATGCCAGAACATGTTACTCTGATGAAGGACTTCAAAAGATCTAAGTAAATTCAAAATTTATTTATAAATTTTATAAATTTTGTTATTGAATTTTGTATTTATTTTAGCTATGCAAATTGCTCTCTAGTGAAGTACATGGAAAGACACAAAGTTAAGCCTGATTCCAAGGCCTTTCATTTGGTAGAATATTGTTGTACTTTAATTCTTTAATTTATTAATACACATATTTAAAATATTAGCTACAAAAGTTGCTTTTAATGGATCCAACTAAAAGAATAACGTCTGAACAAGCAATGCAGGATTCTTATTTTCAAGAAGATCCACCACCTACTCAAGAGTAATTTAATTTTTCTTTGATTAAATGAAAACAAATTAAACTTTTTTTGTCAGTGTTTTTGCTGGTTGTCCAATTCCGTATCCAAAAAGAGAATTTTTAACTGATGAAGAACAAGAAGATAAGTCGGACAAAGTGTTAAAAGTAATTAATTAATTAATTATTATTTATAATAAATAATCAAAAATAATAAACATTTTTTCAGAATCAGAATAATAATCAGGGTAATCAAGATCAGAATCACGGACCAAACGCAAAACGGGTTCGTTTGGCTCCACCTCCTCCAAATAATCCTGCGATTGCTACAACACAACCAGGAGATTTTCAGGTTTCAATTAATTGAAGAAATGAAATTAATAATTAATAATTGATAAACTTTTTCGTATGATTTTAGGGTCATGTAATGGGAGGTGGAGGGCAACCAACTCAATCTGCTTCTGGAATAGTGTTTACAGCTGCTACAACTCAGGCATCTAACTTCCAACAACGATTTTAATTAAAGTATTAATATTAATTAATAATTTAATTAAAATTAAATAATTAAAAATAGTGATGTGTAAAAATTTTTTTCTATTTTTTTTTTTCATTTTTTGTGATGTAATTATTTATAAAATATTAATGTAATGAAATAATAAAATGTAAGAAATGAAATTAAGGTCTTAAAACTTTTTATACTACAATAAAAATTTTTTTTCGAGAAAAGAGATACACTAACAAATTGACAACATTACTACAACACCAAATGCACAGCGAATAAGGATAAAGATGAAAAAATAAAGCTTCACATAAAAATAGTTTGATATTATAGTTTTAAAGAGTACGAATATGAGCACAAGTGTATTTAGAACTAACTATTAAACCAAAAGTAAAAGTGGAATGTAATCACTTATGATTACTCAATCGAAACAACTTTTTCCTTATTACATCGCAACAACTAAAACATAATTATGACTCAAGCGTAACACACAACATGAAGGAAGCAAAAACAACGTTTTCAGTTTACATTATATACATTGAACGTTTCAGGTATTTTGACGAAATATATATATATTTATATATTTATATATAATAATATAATTTTTATTTATTATTTATAATAAATCATATACGCTTTGTATAAATTTTGTATAGTAAAGATGCAATTGTCTTTTCTACCACTTATTTCCTAATTAAAACTTCTTGTTTTAACTTGTTAAACAAGTAAACTCAGACTAGTTTTTTTTTTCATTTTTGTAAATATTATTTGTTAATTATTAAAATTTAAATAGAAAAAAATTTATTACGAATACTAATCAAAAAACCCTTAATTTCTTTTTTTACTTTATTATTTTTTTAATATTAATATTAAAACGATATGCTTTAAGATAATTGCAAAGTCAGTGCATCAAAAAACATTTTAAATAACCAGTACTTAAAAATGCTTATGATTTATTTTTACCTATTGGCCAGCCATAGGATAACTTTTGAGAATTCAATGTCTCTTATTTTTCAATTTGTCGATTAAATGACAGATTTTCAATGCTGGGCCTAGTTTTAGTCCCATGTACTTCATCATCATATCACTGTTTAACAACATGAATGCTTTGCCATCAATTTCCTATAATAAAAAATAAAGAAATATAAAAATTTTTATAAAGAAAATTAAATTAAATTAAGTATTTACGTGTTTTCGAAACAAATCTGTGTGCATGGACAAAACGAAATCTGTATTGCTGATATATTGTATCACCTCATCTATGCTCCATTCTGAAGGCTCTGAAGAGGAAGGACGAAAATCCACAGAATTTGTAGTTGAACTCGCAGCTGAAAATGATAAAGTTTATTGATATATATTTATATTAATAAAAGTATTAATAAATATTTACCTTCTAATTCTGTTAAAATGTTTTTTTTAGGTTGTTTAGCTGCTGATTTGGTAGGTTCCGTTGATGATTCTGTAGACCAACGACGTTTGTTATTATCGTCTAAGTTGGTTGTTTTTGATTCACCTTCACGAGATTCTAAAAAATTAAAAATAAAAATTACGATTTATATATTTGTATATTAAATGTCAAACCTCGTTTTAAAGGGACCGGTTTTGCACATTTACTGCAACCTCCTTCTAATGGTTGACTTGTAAATAAATTTTCACAACACATTAGATCTTCAAAAAGATTTTCTAAGTAATGCCAAAATGTTGACACTTTATCAATCCGTGGTAAATGAACTGTGTGTGTTCTTCCTTCAAAATTAGCTAAAACAATTTTAATAAATCAATTTAAATATTAATGATTCGAAATTAATTAGTTAATTAATTAATTAATATACCTGTAATTATAATTTTTCCTTCACCCATTTTCAAAAGAGCAAAAACTTGCTGTTCACTTTTCGAGCAATCAACGCATGCTTGAACAGCTTCTCTTAAAACACGATTTAGAGATCCCGGCCCAAATTGAGACGGTAATCGAGACACTTTGTGAACATCTAGGTAAGGGCCAGGTGTACATCGGTGATTAACATAGGCACAAACTTAAATAAACAAAATAAATAATAATAAAATTATTTCTACTTTTTATTCAGTAAAATCAACCTGTAGGGTTTTGTTTGGGTAAACTACTCGTATCTGGTTCAGTGACTGTGATCTTGGGTGATGCTTCCAAATTTAAAACACCATTAGATGATGTTTTCACATCATCGTTTGTTGACGATTTTGGACTTGGCATTTCTGTGCTTTGAGGTGATGGACCACAACTTGGTTCAGCTGCAGCTGCTTGAGGAATGCTCACCATTGGTGGTGGCACACTAAGAACGCGAGCTTTATATTTACCAGATCCTGGTGCTCCTTGAAAAGAAATGCATCAATTTAATTACAGAAACAATTTTCGAAGAATTTTTCTAATCAAACCTGGTGGCTGTAATGGATGTCCACTTGCAGCACACCATCCAACATGAAAAATATCTCGTGAATCATATCGACACCAATAATCAAATGCACCGCGCCAACCGTCAAATGTTATGTGAATCATATCCCCATTTACAACACCAACCGTAGCAGCACATATTAACTGTGGATTTTTCTTATCAACAGCCTCAAGTTTCATTCCAACTTTAAATTCATTATTTTTTGGAGTTGTAGGCTCCTGAATTTAAAAACATCAAATTATTATAATAATAATAATTAGAAAATAATACATAAAAACCTTTTTAAAAATTTTAGCTGGTGCCATTTCAGCACCATTTAAAGTTTTCAGTAAAAACATGGGCCAAGATGAAGCATTCATTCGAAATCCTAATGGTGGTTGTAACATGCCGCCATTTTTTTCACAATGTCCGATGGGATGAATTTCACTAGAATCGACAAGACGCCAAAAGTCGTTTTTATCATCGCCACCGTCTAATCGTAGCCGTAGTCGTGGCCCCTGCAACCCAACGACTGTAGCGATGCAGGTCGACGTCAGGTTACGGGGGTCCAATGCTTCAAGTTTCATTCCAATTTTAAATTCATTTAATGGTGCCACCCGTAACTAAATTGCAATAAATCAATCAATAAAACTTATTACGTTATAAATAAATAATTTAAAAAATGTACTAACTTGTTTGAAACAAGATGGAGGTGCTGAAATGGAATTTGTTTCTTTTAAATATTCATCCCATGAAAATGAATCTAAAAACAAAATAGAAATAAAAATATCATTCAAAATCAATCATTTCGTTTAATTCACTTACTGTCATACAAAATTGTAGGAAGTATATACGAAGGTCTTCGTCCTCTTTCACCAGAACCACTAGTAATTTCTTTAATTTGAAATTTTTGTAAGCAATCTGTCGTACAAAATTCTTTAGTTGACTGTCCTTGTTCTTCTAACCTCACTGGTGCACCCCGAATGATATTATCACACATTGTACAAGCACCCTAACAAAAATTATTTAAAAAAATTTAAAAAAATTCATTTAAATTCATTTTATCTATATTTACTTTAACGTATGCTTTATTAAACTCATTTAAACAATTTTCTGAACAAAATTCTTTTTTTCCGTGTAATGTTGGTAATGTGTACCGCATTTCCCATTTGATATCTCCACACCACGCACATGATGGCCGTGGTTTACCAGTTTTATTTGCACCTAAAATACACATTTTTTTTTCATTTTTTATTTGTAATAAAATAATATGAAATGTTTTCATTTAATTTACCGCGAAGTGTCAACGACATTTCAAACACTAAAAAAAATCGAACTCAGATCATGTCATTTGCATAGAAACCGTTCAACCTGGAAATATTAAATTATAAAACAAGTTAAATTTAATATTAACGAGATTTTAAGTAATTATTGTGATTTTTCAATCTCTTTTTATTTCATAGGCCTTGTGGCGTCACACGTTTTCGTCTTAGAATTTACACCTGCCATCCGGCTTTTTTTATACTGTTATAGCAAATAAATTGTAAAAGTCGTTTCGTAATAACTCTTTAAATTAGTACTTACATTGTGAAAAAGAGATAGAAAGCGTTAAATAGTAAAATTCCACCAATTTGACAACTCATTAGCTTACCTCTCACTTTTGCGCCAAATCGCCCATTTTCGTGTAAAAATTAGATCCAGTTGACCCAGAACAAATTCTTGAAGTCTTATTGTCACTATATCAAAGATGACTTTCTATTGGATAATTTATAACTATTCAATAATAACGAATACATTTCGTGAAAACTTATATATTAAAACTATAAAATAATTTATAAAAAAAAATAAAATACATAACAATTTATTTAAAATATTTTTTTGTTTCAAAAAGTTTATTAATTTAAAGAAAATTTCAACCAATCAGAAGCTGTCTTGCACAAAACCGCGTTACAGTTGTGTTTAGTGGTTACTGTTTCTACTCCATGTGACGCTACACATTCGATTTTACAAATCCTCTCAGTTTGTTTATACGCATTATTTCGAAAAATATTTACACTACGAAATGGCTTTAATTCGTCATTTATCCCGCAGTTTGTCACCAATTGTGAGAGACAGAACTAACATGATAAGATCAGCAAGTTATCACAAAAATGTAAGTTATATTTCGTATCTAAAAATGAAACTACGCATCTAATGAATTTTTTTTATTTTCAGGTTATCGATCATTATGAAAATCCACGAAATGTCGGCACTTTAGATAAGAACGATGAACATGTAGGCACAGGATTAGTTGGTGCGCCGGCGTGTGGCGATGTGATGAAATTACAAATTAAAGTTGATAAAGACGGAAAAATTATCGATGCTAAATTTAAAACTTTTGGTTGTGGATCAGCTATTGCTAGCAGTTCTTTGGCAACTGAATGGATTAAAGGGAAAACGGTAATATTACAGGATTATTCAACATTTTGTTTTTAATTGTAAAAAATGTTTTTCTTTTAGGTGAAAGAAGCCATGACCATTAAGAATACTCAAATTGCCAAAGAGTTGTCACTTCCACCAGTCAAATTGCATTGCTCCAGTAAATTTTATTTATTTGAAAAAATATTTGTTACATAATTGATTTGTTATTTATAGTGTTAGCTGAAGATGCCATTAAGGCAGCATTGAAGGATTATACTGTGAAACGTGAGTCCTTGAACAGCAGCAAGAAGAAATAGTGATATCAAGATGACGACCGATTCTTATGATTACATGAACTAATCGATTGTAATATTATTTTGCAAAATTAAATTATTTTGGATTATTTTTTCTTTTAGAATTTAGTTTGTGTATATAGCTAATAAAATAAAGTTAAAAACTGATTTGTTTGGTTTGGAAGTGTATTCTTTGATTTATACAAAAATAAGAGAAAAAGTGATAACAAATAAATTAATAAATAGGTGAATATGAAGAATAAATAAATAAATTTTAGTGGTTGTTATCAAAAGAATGTACCGGTTCAAGTTCTTCCGCTAAACCCCATGTATTGGATGTTTTTGGTGGTGAAATAATCGGTGATAGAATGGCACTGGATCGGATTTGAACAGGTGGAAGTTCATTAAGTAAATTAGGTTCGTCGGAGGAATCTAAAGGAGCTGTTTTGTTATGTTTAATAAATCGTTTTTTCTTTTTTCGCAATTTGTTGTCTAATAAATCTAAATAAAAAACAATATTAATATAATTAAAAATTGGCAAATGCAATGAAATACATGATTTTGATGACTCCTCATCCATTACAAATCCATTAACTAATATTTGTTCCGATTGCTTTCTTGGTAGTCTTGTGCTCGGACCTAAAAGTGTTTCTTCAATAGAGATGATATCACCTTGTTCAGATGTTTGTAAATTTAAAATTTTATTCTTTTTCAAGTTATCCTTTTCATCAAATTCAGCCTAAAAATAATTTAATTTACTTTAATAATTATATGTTTCAATCAATTAAACAACCTTAATTTCGCCGATAGGCTTAAAAGGATTGCTGCCAACATTGTCAACGTTTGCACTCGTTTCTTTATCACCTTCACCATTATCTCTTTCTTGACGAATTTTTCTCACTCGTTCTAATCGTTCTTCTTTATCTTTTTCTTCAATTTCCTTCTGTAATGCAACTGCTTGTGCAACTCTTGCTGATAAACTAATATAATTATGTGCAATTGTATCGATTAACCAGTGAAAACCATCTAAAATTGCCATATCAATTTTTCCTTTACGACCAATGGCTGAACAAGTTTCCTAAAATTAAAAAATTAATAAATAAGACATAAATAAAAATTATATATATATTACAATTTTAGTTGGACATTTATGTTCGTTAACCAATTTTTCTAAACTTAATGCTTCACAAATATCGACTTCATCCACAGCGCTGTTACAATCTTGTTTATTTGCCAATCTGAATAAATATATAAACATAAAAATTAGTAATAGAAATTATATTAATTTTTAATTATTCATAATTACAATAAAATTGGTTTTCCAGCAATTTTAGAGCTTTTAATCACCTCACTAAAGACTTGTGCACTTTCTTCGAGTCTTTTTGATTCACTTGAATCAATAACGAAGATTAAGCCGTGAGTTTCAGCGAAATAATTTTTCCAAATTCCGCGAATTCTTTGTCCACCACCTAAATCATATATTGTGATATCATATTTTCGATGATGTGGTTTAATACATGAAAAACCAACTGTTGGCGCTGTTTGTCCAATATTTTCCATTGGTTCTAAACATGAAATAGAAATTTAATTTCAATAAATTTTAAAAGTTATTGTTTTCTTTTAGTACATTTACCTTTTAATAAACATTTTGCTGTGCATGTTTTACCCGCATTGTCTAATCCTAGCATTAATAATGTCATTTTCCTAAATTTAAATCAAATTAATGAGAAATTATTTATAAAATTGCATAAAATTTATACTTTTTTTCATTTTTCCGTCTACAAACTAAAGACAAACAAACTCCCATATCTGCAGATGATTCTGTACTAATATTCGGCATTTTAAACAGTCATTTTTTGAAGTGAATTAGTCTAAATAAGAAATTGAGCTGTGGTTTCTAGCGGCCATGTTGTTTATACTTTAGTTATGACGTCATCAACAGTGCCACGATATAAAGAAATATTTATCATTTTATCTCACTGGCAAGTTAAAATAAAATTTTTATTAAATGATCGTACTAATCGCTAAATTTTATCTTCATGCAAAAGCAAAAATTGACTAATTATGCGATACTTTGTTTTATTTATAAACTTATAAAGGATATTAGGTATTGTTTTGACGAAGTCAGGATGGCCGAGTGGTCTAAGGCGCCAGACTTAAGATCTGGTCCTCCTGGGAGGGCGTGGGTTCGAACCCCACTCCTGACAAATTTTAATTTTTATTATAAGAACAAACAGCATTTTACTTATTTTGATTTTTATTATAAAAACAAACATCATTCTATTTTTGGTCACTTTTTTAACATTTTCTTTATTTTTCAATTTATTTCCCACAAAAAAGTTTCAACAATTTCATTTTCACAAAAGGATAAAGAAATTTATACAATTGAAGTCATTAGTTCGATCCTCTAACGTAAGGGTCTCTACCTACCTAGAGAGAAAGAGAATTGAGACAATTTCATTTTTACAAAAGAAATGACAAATTTATTCAATTAAAGTCACAAGTTCGAACCACTGCCGTAAGGCGTCACTAAGCACAGAGGGGAGAGAATCAACATCTTGATGAATAAAAATGGGTCACTACAAAACATAGGGTACCCTAAAATGTGTAAAAAAAAATTGTAATGCAGATAAAAATATAAATAAAGTTAAAAGTTAAGGATCCTTATATTTAAAAGTGCAAATATAAGCTATTTATAAAAAAAGATCAAATAATTCCTTTCTTCAAATTCAAGTATCAGGTTTCAGAGATAGTGATCTATATAAGTTCAGGCTTGCCAGGCATGAACCATAGATCATAAAGTATAAAGCAAATTGTATAAAGCAATGAACATAGAAATTCTGGAAAATAACTTGATAAGTAAAACTACTTTATTTATGTTATTTATAACAAAAACTTTAGATGAAATTAATTAAACAGATTTATGTGAATAAATTGAAAAAATATACAATTAGTAGTGATCACAGTATAGCTTATGTTTAAAATTCACAATGTAAAAAAATAACTTTTAATATAAAATTTTATTTACAAATAAATGGTATAATTAAAATTAATTTTTTTTAAATTCATAGTTCAGAAATTGAATTTAGAGAACAAAATAAATATATATAGAGGATGAATATGAAGAAAACAACATTGATCAATTGCAAATGGTCAAATTATTTCATTTTCAATAAATATTATTTTTTTATTTTTAAATTTGAGAAAGATGCTACTAGAAAAACATCACAATTATTGATTAGTATTGATATTTATTACAGGTTATTTAATTTTTTAAAATATTTTACTTTACTGATTTTTTAATTATTTTACTATCAATAAGTTTTTAATATTGTGACGGCCTTTTGGACACACATGTCCCGAGGTCGTCACGGGACCTTGCACCCACCACTTAGGGCACATCAGGAGGCCCCACCTCCCAATCACGTGACCCTGTGAGCTACACACAACAGAGCCTCAGTCTTCTGTCAAGTCTTGAGTTGGGCAAATAACAGAGAGGAGCTCTGTTCTGTGGCTCAACCTGAGATAGAGACATGAGCAGCTTTAGAGGGATGAGTCTCTCTAAGCTGGCTTTGCAACCTATTCGACGTGATTATTCGGGTCTTCCCAATAATCATTACTTAGGCACTTGATCGATACAAGTTCCGTGGCATTGAGCCATGGTTCTAGCTTTACTTCATCATGGCTCGCCACAATGTGACGAGCCATGGGCAACAGGATTCAGGATGGCACTGACTCTGTCAGCAATGCAATAAGCGGGATAAGGTGACTAGAGAGTTATCTTATTATTATCTTAATAAACATCTATGACTTAAACGCGTGTCTGAGTCTGCTTTATTCGTGTCTGCTATTCTAGCTGCCTTGGTGTACTCCAAATACATCAAACAGTCCGAAAGGCAGTCACAATATGTGTGATCTCTATTTTCTGTGATTTTTAAAGTATTTCATTATCAATAAATGTGATTTTTTTTCAAAATATTTTACTGTCTTCTTTTTTTTTACTTAATTTCTTAGATTGATCACTTATTCCAGGGATTTTGCGCACCAAAATTGGTATACCACATGTTTAGTGTAGTGACCCAATAAAAATGGGAAATCATCCACATACAATCGCACTTCTGGCACCTAAATAAAAGAGAAAAATTAACAAAATACATCAAATTTATGTATTTATCTGACCACCCCTAGTATAACAGTTTCAATATCAAAAATAGATCCATTTTCTGTAGGTAAATCCAAAGCAATAAAACTAACGAAAACGTTATTTTCTTTGGCTTGTTGAATAGCCGTTTTTACATCTCTTTCACTAAAAACTCTACGACCATCAGAAATGATGAGTAATAACTGTGATTTGAAATGGTGCGTATTATTACTAGATAAAATCATCTCACTAGTTGCATGTTTTAACATTTTTGCTATTAATGTCTTTCTCTGTTAAAATAAAAACATTTGTAGATTTTCTGCACCCCTAACGTCACTAAATTGTTGACTGAAGGGATGCAGAAGGCAAAGAATTTTCCCAAAACTAGCTATTGCCAGTTGACCTGCATCAAGAAGTCTCAACGCTTTGCTGACAACAGCTAATGACTCAAAGGCGAGTTGTTTCACGTGACTGTCTGCCATACTAGACGAATCGTCGACACCAATTATGATTTGGTAATTTAACTTTTCTTTTTCTTCAATTTTTCTATTTACCTGTGGATGAAGGAAATTGGATGGAAATTCACCAATATTCATCCTTTCTATTTTCTTACTGTTAGTCCAACTGATAATTTGTAGTACTTTGTTAGTCTCTACTAACTAATAAAACAATCATTTTAAATTAATAAATCATTAGTTATGAAAAAAAATTTGAAAATTTTACCTCTTCTTTATAATTCAATAACGTTTATCGTTTTACAACAAAATCCACGAATTCGATTGCTAATAAAAGCCTTATTTGAATAATTTCAATCAACAGCCAAGCTTTTCCTATATTTCTCATGTCCCTTCGTGATCTATTTCATCTCTAATTTGAGTAATATAAAACTCCAAACAAAGTAGATACAAATGATGTTTAGTTAACTGTCCTTAACAGAAAAGTAAGTAATGATTTAAAATTTATGAATGAAATGAAAAAAAAATTAATTTACATTGTAATGCAGTTGTTTGTATTCATCCAGCCGTTAGTGATTCTATTTTGTGTTCCAATTTTTTCGTATAATTCATTGCAGGAAATAATTGATGTACCAATTGATACATATTTAAAAGGTAAAATGGTTCCAAGTGATTGTCTTAACAATTCACATCGTTAGAAAGTGCCACTAATCGGTGCTCAATTTTAGTTTTAACACTTTAAGTTTCTTTGCTGTAACTGTGGTGTCCAACGTAAATTAAATGGGATATCATTATCTGAAGAATTATAACATATGTCGGTCGCATAAAAATATAATTCTTCGTTTAAAATTAAAATTTATTTCACCACAAATGTATTCAGACGACATTAATTGTCAATGGATCATTTTCCATAATTTTATTGCATGAACAAGCAAGATTTTTCCATATTTGAGAATTTAGCAATTTTTTTTATTGTAATTCAACTTCATCGATGTAATAATTCACAAACGACCTGTAAAATATAAAATATAAACAAATTAATGTCATTAATTTAATTTAATGTAATTCTTACATAAACATTTCAAAACAATCTTTTGATTCTATACTAGAACATCAGTAGAATTTTGCGAAAAGTCAACAATAGATGGCACCATGTTCTCGATTGAGTCCATCGTTAATGGTTTACCGTTTACACTCGCCAACTTTTCATTTCTAATCACAAGTAATTCCAACATAAAAAGTTTAATAAATGTTTAAGTCATTAAAAAAAATTAAATATAAATTCCAAAAACAAGCTTTTTTTCTTAGTTTTATTCCTCTGACTATTGACGTAAGTATCAGTGCAGCTGTGACCAACCAATACTTTAACATCAACACCAAAACTCATTTACCGAAATGTTAAAAATGCAACACGAAACAAATCCATGCAATTCGGCTTTTCCCAAACTAATAAAAAATGTTAGATATTAACATTTATAAATAAAACAAACCTGAAAAATGATCTCGCATTTCTTTATGAATTTCCAATAACAATTTCTGTAGTGGTAGCCTTAAACTACCGATACTATTTAACAATCTATGCATATCTAAATCACCAATTTCTTCTTCATCCTATTAAAAAGCAAATCAAATTAATAATAAATAATTAAAACTATAAAGATTAAAGACATTACCTCTCCATTTCTCATAGCTCTTGATATTTCACCAATTTTTGGATCCGGTACAAGTATCGATCTTAATAGTAACTATTTCACCATCAACTATTCCACTTTCGTTTATTGTTAAAACACCATTTGGTTCTAGAACTGATGAACTGAAATTAATTTTTAAAAAATTATTATACATTTTTATTAAAAGATTGATATTATCTAGTAAAAGCCACTGTCCATATTTGACAGCTTGAACAAGTACACTGTCAACCCATTCAAATTGGCCACCAGATGTTGGTGAATCTTTCAACATTTGCATTTGTCTTTCTGCAGCAATCAATTTCCCTTCTACTTCGTCATTTTCAAAAAAAAAATTAATGTTAAATTGATTTAAGATGAAAATAAAAAAATTTTAATGAATAGGAAATCAGTCTCAGATAAATTATTCCTCTCAGTATACAGGTCAATTAATTAAATTTCTCATTAATATGCATGGATTTAACTCATGCTGATTGGTACAAGTTGATAAATTACCCACTATCATTAATTGTATTAATGGCATTGTAAACTAACATGTAAACAAATCACATAAAATCCATGTAAAAAGTAAAATAAAAATTAATATTTTCCAGAACTTACCAATAGAATAAACAGAAACTAGATTTAATTTGTGTATTTTTAAGACTCAAGATTGTATCCCAAGCTGAAATCTCATCACTGGATTTAACTTTGCTGCTTGAAATAAAAAAATTAATAAATAAATAATAAATACTTACAAGTTAGTAATTCAATCTGAGCAGAATATAAACAAGTGATAATAAGAAATGATTCAATAATAAAAACCGCAAAATGGGTGACGCGTCAAAAGGTCGCGGTCAAAACGTCGCGCGACCTAATGGCGCCTCCAAATGGTCGCGCGACGAAACGTCGCCTTTA
>JAQFZN010001297.1:0-17006 GCA_034687075.1 Geophilus carpophagus
CAATCGAAAACAAACTTAGGGGACAGATCCTTTAAGTAGTTATTATTATTGTAAGAAAATCTTATCATCTGGCAGATATAATCATCTAATGAGTATTTATCACTATTTGGTTTACAAGGCCATCTATTGGTAGTTTTGTTAAACTTATGAGGGTTGTGTACACTTGGGCAATTGTTGGGATATTTCAAGAGATGATCAATATGATCGAAAATGCTGGGGCGGAATTCACTAAATAATCGTTATATTCTAACGATTGGTTTTCTTTGTTAGATGACTTTATTTAAAATAAAATTTAAAATATTTTTAGGGTTTTTAATGCTCATTTAATATCATTTTATATCATGACCAGAATATTATTTTATGTTAAGCAGTTTTTACTATACATTTAAATTTTTAAAATCTATTTGGTTTTAGTAATATTTTTTGTCTTCAACTAGCTTAAATATTCCCATTATTATCACATTGAACTTCTATAGTTTGCTGATAGATGGAGCCACTAAACAGGAGTTTATAACCTGTGGTAGGCTTGGATTTTGACTAAACTTAGCAGGATTGTAGCCCATGGTCTAAATAGCGGAGAGGAAAAATTTGGGAAGGTAATGAACAGGGAAAGGAAAGTTGGGGGGGGGAATAGTTTTCTGTGTAAAGTCTATGGAAGAGTGAAATATGGTGCTGTTGTTTAGAAGTGAGAATAGAGCATGAAGAGCATTAGTGAGTCAGTTTGCATCAAGACTTCAACCAGGTTAGTTGTGTTTTTTAAAAATGTATTTGTAATTCAATTAAGTGTGTGATTGTTGTTGTTCTGCTCACAACGTTAACAGGAGGGCACCGGAGTGTGACAAAGACCTGCAAATGAATCAGCGAGGCACAGGACACTGGTCACACCTCTGGCAGGGGGCTACCAGAACCTCTGCCATCAATACTTTGGCATGTCCTGTTAGTGGTGCATTCCCATAACCCCAAAGCAAGGCCTTCTAATTTCATTGATAACTATTAAATTATTTTATCGTTACTAACGTAAAAAACAAATGTTTTTCACTCTCCCATAGACTTTACACAGAAAACTATTTCTCCCCTAACTTTCCTCCCTCTTGTTCATTACTTCCCCAAATCCCGTCCCTATCTATGCCATGGGATACAATCCTGCCAAGTTTAGTCAAAATCCAAGCATGACACCGGTTGTGAACTCCTGTTAAGCAGTAACTGACTTATATTATAAAATCAATTAAAATATGCATTAATAATAATAGAGTAATATACTTATTGATATTTAAACAAAATTATTATTATTAATTCTTACAAATCCTATTTAAAGTATTTTTTTACTTTAAAAATTAATTTTCAATATAATTTTTACAAACTTGATGTAAATATTAATTTCTTTTCAGGTCCTTAGAAAACCCAGGTTTGTCTTCAATAATGGTTGTTGAAATTACTCGGAAGAAAGTAATAAGTCAACATCCCTACATGATTTGTGTTTATTATATTTCTTACAAGCTAAATGAATTTCCAAATACATAAATAGATTTTTATATAATAAAAGTTTCATATAACTCAAATCTCACTAACATTTTGCAACGTCTTTGACTAGATACAAAGTCGTATAAAATTCTTTTCACATTGTATAAAAGGTATAGAAAAAGAAACAAGCTTTGTATATAAAGAAAAAGCAGTGATGAGATTGTAAAATAAATTCTTGAAAAAAAAAATCTCAATCACAAGTTAATCCACATCTCGAAATCTGCGATAGAAACTCTGAACGTATGTGAAAACGCATTTCCAGTCGGGTTTATTTTGCATCATGATCATGTCATCCACTTCCAAAAGAGGACAAATATCCGCTTTATCCCTGCACAAAAGAATAATGTCAATCAATGCAGTTAATCTGAAGTAGAGAAGTGCACCGACTAGTTGTTGCTGATATTTAACACTCTGCAGATAGCTGAGCAAAAATCAGCTAAAATTAACAAAAACCAAGAAAAAGCAGTTAAAATTAGCAAAAACTATTTAGTTGATTTTTCATTAATATTAGGTGATGTTTGGCTAATTTGATTTGATTTTTTTGCTAATTTATGCTAATTTTTCTGAATTTATCTGATTTTTGCTAGTTCTTGCTGGGAATAGTTAGCACCAATGTTAGCAAAGCCTGCTATGTTTATAAACTAATTTCAAACAAAGAATAAAATTTTATGTTAATTCATATGGCTTAGCAGCCATTCACTACTCCGGCTAAGTACTCCTAACCTCTGCTAACAGAAGTTTATGGTCAGAGATTTTTCTGTACAGATACCAAGAAAAAACTTAACAGAATCACCTGGTGGCAGAATACCTGCCAGACTGGAACAAAAGACATTTGATGGTACTCACAGCACATGGTGCTGCCATGATCGAAACTACATAAAAAAATTAAGACTGGTCACAAACAATACAGACCAATTATGATATGTACTACAGAAGTTTCTATGCCTGGAAAACAATATTGGCTTTTCATTATATTGACTTGTCAGAAAGTTAATTTTTCTGTGAGTCAGAGTCTACCTCACAAACATTCCAGGCTGGGAATAAAAGTTATGAGTACACCTCGCTATACAGCTGCTCTTTACACGGCATTTTGCTATAACAGCCTTTTTTAATTATGGCACCTTTTTCATTTACAGCCCACAATTTTCAATATACAGCCAAAAAAAATGTTTTATACACAATGATTCGTTATAGAGCTTTTCACTTTACAGCCAACTTTTCCTTAACGTGTCTAGGCCATAAAGCGAGGTATGGGTGTATCACTTTTTTCTGTTCGAAACATTTGTTTGCAGACTGGTTTCCAACATAGAAAGGTGGTTATGAGTACTTAGCTTTAGATGGGATTATTTTGGCCAGCCCCTGGCAAAAATTGTTCCGTGCACATCTCTAATCTGAAGTTTTCAAATATTTCAATTAACTTACTCAGCTACTTTAAACGCTAATTCGAAATTAGCTCTTCTGTTTTTTGGGTTCAGTGCGTAGTAATCAAATGCATCGGGATAAAAATGATGAATGAGAGCACAAAATGCAAGACCATTGGCCCAACTACTTGAAAAATTGTCGATGCTGATATTCTGTGTAAAATAAACACAAATATATAAATTAAATAACCAATAATTCACACAATTATTTGTTTTAGACACCATAAAATAATTAGCAACGACTTTGCAATTTTTTGATGTTTACTTTGTTCTCATGCCTATACAGTAAATAAAGTTTAACTAATCTCCAAAACAAACTAAATTCAATACACCCGTACCTCGCAAAAAGACAGCTCTTTATACGTCATTTTGCTATAACACCTTTTTTGGGTTTGTATCAAAATAATTGATTCATTACACGGCTTTTCACTTTACAGCCAACTTTTTCGTAACGTATCTAGGTCATAAAGTAAGATATGGGTGCACGACCAAGAAAGTTGGCCGTAAAGCAAAAAGCTGTATAACGAATCATTGTGTATACAGCATTTTTTTGGCCATATAATGAAAATTGTGAGCTATAAATCGAAAAAGTGCCATAATTAAAAAAGACCGTTATAGCAAAATGCAGTATAAAGAGCAACCGTGTAGCGAGGTATAGATGTATTCCAAAATGTTATATACTTTATTGGCTCATCACTTCATAAAAATAAAGTGTTACAACTAGTGGACTTACAGTTATAACACTAAATCATGCTTATGATCATAAATATATAATTTATAATGGAAAACTCCAATGCCTTATTATGTTGTATAATACACTCAGTTGTACCACAAAAAATTGCAAATGATACTATAAATTGGCATACACAAATACTGATCATTCATTCGAATTGAAATTGACAATTAGTTTAAAAGTTCTTAATACCTGATACTCTTTAGTTTTGCTTTTCACCCATTTCAGAAGCATTTCTTTAATACTAGTAGGGCTGCTAAGATTGACTTTGGCCACAGGTGAGCTACATATAGCAAAAAAAGATGAAAAAGAACAATTACACCATGTTAATTCAAAGTACCCAACTTTATAAATTTGCTAATAACAATCTGAAGTATTTAAATGAAAATGTGCGCATGCTCGGAAAAAAGATCATTACTTACACCCCCAAGTTAAGCTGAAATCACCGAAGGAGCTCAGCCGGAAGCATCGATGTTAAAGTCCGTTGAGAGACCCTAGTAAATTTCTTTTTATATGGCTAATCCAATGATTTGTTTAAAAAAGAAACATTTTCAATGAATTTGTGTATTATTTTGTTTATTGTAAATTTGTTTTTCTTTTTTAATTTAATAAATTTAATGAATTATTTAATAAATTAAAAAAATGTGTAATTTTTTGAATTTTGGATATTTGGAATTGTTTGTTATTTAGTTGATTAATTGATTTAGTAATTAGAAATTGGCAATGCAAGGCTTTAAGTTATTATTTTAGTAATATGATGTCAAATTTCAACTATCATGCTACACAAAACCACACCCACAGAAGATTTCAAATTGATTTACAACAAATAAATCAACATGCTTAACACACCAAAAATAAAAATTTCAAAAATTTTAAATTTTAAAATTAAAATCAAAATATAAAAAATAAAAAAAACTTATAAAAATATTAAAAAACACAAAACAAACACACATCAGTGGGAAATGCAAAAGATACAAAACAAAAATATATAAAAACAATAAAAATAAATAAAATTAATAAAAAAAAAACAAAAATACAAAAAGAAAGAAAAATAAAAATAAAAACATTAATACAAAGTTTATATTTAGATTTATTAAATTATTCTTTTAAAATTTAAAAATTTAAAAATTTAGATTTAAATTTACAAAAATAAAAACTTAAAAACTTAATTGGTCATTTTCTACCTTATAATCACGTGTATGCTTCTGGCAAAACTCCAAGACGGTTTTCTTGATTTGAGCTGCGCTTTGCGGTACCCACTGACGTGCATTTGAACTGAAGGTGAGTGAAGAAAAAGGGAAGCCATATCAAAAAATGCACATGCGAATTAATTTTTAAAGCAACATAAAATTGTCAAGTCAAAGATGCAACATTTAATTAAATCCCACATGAAAACAAAAGAAAAAATAGATAAATAAATAAGCGAGTAAAGAGCAAAGTGATGCATTAATAAATAATTCAACTGGAAAAATATTTAATTGTATGCAAAGTACATTCATTATATAACATGATAAAGCTCATGCTGTGCCAATTTTCGTTACTCGACTTTTTGTTAACAGAATTTCTCTTTAAATATAATTTAGTGAATAAAAATTGAGAATAATATGTAATTAAAATGACATTTGATAATGAAACGATTTTTTTAAAATCTTTCATTATTTCTTGGTAAATATGATGTAATTGTATGAAATTTAATCATATATGACATCATATTTAAGTAGAATTTCATTTAAAATGTGTAAGCAATTTTTTTACAATTTTTTCCAGTTCTTTATTTAAAAGTTCAAATTTAAAGAATTTTCAAATAAAACTTGTTTATGTAAGTTTTTATCATTATATATTAAATAAACCAAACACTTAAAATAATCGTTTTTATCATTTTAATTTGTAGTGTTCGCCGCTTTCAATTTTTGGCGCTAAACTAGGTTGACAAAAATCACCTAAACTGCCTTCTAGTTTGGTTTGGTTTATTTATCTGATAAATATGAGTAAATTATTATAATTTCCATAATTTTCATATGGGATTGGATTTAAGAATTAGTTATGTAACAAATCATGCATAAACAAAATGCGAATTAAGTGCAATTTCAAAAATTTTGTTCAAATTTTATAATTTTGATGTATAAAACAGTTCAATGAAATAATTACAAATTTTATTTTAGCTCTTAACTAATTTTTTTTATTAGACTGTCATCAAAAACAAGAAAAATAAAATATTTATAATTAAATATATATATTTTAAATCTATCTGAAAGAAAATGGTGGCAGAGATAAAGACAAAATAAAGAGAAAAATCAAATAAAGACAACAAACAGACAGAGAAGAAAAACAGGAAGAAAATGAACTAAAAATGATTTATGGCCCTAATTATTATTATTATTATTAATAAAATAAATTTAATAAAAAAATAAAAGCAAAATTGAATTCGAGATCAAATTTCATTTAAATACCATTAATACTCACATACATATTATTCAGTGGTTAATTTTGAAAATACTTGATAAAATTGATTTTTGTTGATTTTATGGTTATTAACGGTAACTATTGATAATTTTTTCATCTCGATTCAATTCAAAGCGCATGTGATTGAATAGTGAACTCAAACCAAAACCCATACTTCAATTTTTGTAAAAATTCAAATAAATTAAAAATTAAAAATAGAAATGAAGGTATTTTTCTTAATTTTAAGGGCACCACTTACGCTGTTGTCTTTGGCCTAGTGGCAGCATCCATTTGCTGGAATTTCTCTTTTGGGGAAATAGGCTTAACACATGGTTTTTCTGGAAATATTAATTGTCATCCATTTTTATACAAAAGAAATTGTTTTATATAAAATAAAATCCGTATAGCTTCAACATGTTAAAATAAATCATTCAAAACTTAAAAAATCAATCTAAAAAATTCCCCCATTTGTCTGAAAATCACATCCACACCAACTAATCCACCATTTTGTTTTTTTCTTACCTTCTAAAAATATTTCTCAACAAAAAATATTAAATTAATTTTTCAAAACCTAAAACTTCAAAAAAAAAAACAAAATGGCTTCTTCAGCACACAAACAGCATAGCAAAACCAAAACAAATCAAAAATTACAATAAAAGCCTCATAATATTAACTTCAATGCAACAAAACCAATAACAACATCAAAACCCTAACCCCAACATCATCAACAACCGCCATTTAATCCGACTCTTCCTCTTCACTGTCATCCTCATCATCATCATCCTCATCATAATATCTTCTCTGCTGTTGTTGCTGTTGAGTCACAGTCCTAGTTTGTTGACTAGAAACCATAACCTGACGCTGACTTTGAATCTGCTGCGGCTGCCCAATAATCTTCTGCGTAGTTGTCGTTGTCCTCACCGAATTCTCCTCATTCTTAGCATTCACGTACGGATTACTAACCTTCCGTACACTCTGCGTTTTGATATTAATCGGCCCCTGTTGTTGAGGCGGCAACGGCTCCGGACGCACCATCTGAGGTCGAAATGGCGGCTGTTGTGGTTGTTGAGGCGGCGGTTTGTACATTTGAGGTTGAGGTTGAGGTTGTTGTTGTTGTTGAGGCCTCGGTTGATACATTTGAGGCTGCGGTTGTTGTTGTTGAGGCCTCGGTTGATACATTTGAGGTTGAGGTTGTTGTTGTTGAGGCCTCGGTTGATACATTTGAGGCTGCGGTTGTTGTTGTTGCTGTTGAGAGCGCGGTTGATACATCTGCGGTTGTTGTTGTTGTTGTTGAGGCCTCGGTGGTTGATACATTTGTTGTTGTGGTCTCGGTGGAGTTGGACTCATTGGTTTTTGTTGTTGTTGTGGCCGATATTGTTGTTGCGGAGTTGGGCTCATCGGTTTTTGTTGATATTGTTGTTGTTGTGGCCGGTATTGTTGTTGTTGCGGCGTTGTTGGTTGCGGGCGTACGGGTTGTGGTTTGTACATTTGGGGTACGGGTGAGCTCGATTGTTGTTGCGGGGTTGGCGATTGGGGCACAGGTGATTGGGGTTTGTTGATACTATCGTAATATGAGTGTTGTTGTCCCGCGGGCCGCCATACTGGTCCGGTTGGGCCGCTGGGAGTGTTGGGACGATTAGGCCGTTCCACTAGAAGAGATACGGCCCGGTTTAGCTCTAGGTCGTTCCACTAGTTCCGATGATAAAAGAGCCGCAGGAGAGACAAAGAGAGGAGAAATAAAATAAAAGAAAAAAAAAGGAAAAAAATTTTCAAGTTGGGTTTATTTTGTTTTATATTCCCCCATATTATGTTTAATGTTTAATGTTTTGAGCAATGGCATTAATAATCAAGTGATAAAATCAAAATGTAATGTGATGTGATGGATGATTTAAAAATAAAATGTGAAATATGAAATGAAATATGAAAAATGGAAGTGAGATGAGGTGAAGTTATTCTGGTTATTAATTAAAATGGGTTTGGATATGAATTATGACATGCTTGGTTCTATGTGGAGTCATACAACTATTAGTTGAGCCCCAAAAATAATTAGATTAATTAAAATGTGTAATTTCTCTCTCTTGTCTCCTTTGCTATTGCTCAATTCAATTGCTGTTTTGTATTTTCTTGTTATACAGTAATTTTTGAAATTTTTAATACTCTATAAAAGCCTTTATTAACAAGAAAATTTAGTTATAGCGATTCACCGCTAGGGACTGCTCAGAGTCATACACCACAGAGATTATATAGATTATAAAGAATACAAAGCTGAGCAAAATCCTTAGTTCTTTTTGATTTGTGGCCCACCTGTGGCTAGTAAGAGTAATCTCTGTTAAAATGTTTGGTTAAATCTCTATTAAACAATATTATATTAAATAACATATAAGAAAAATATTTTAAATTATTATTTTTTCACCTACTCCTCAATTCAAAACAGGATTTTCATTACTAGTTTCTCTTACTTGCCACCAGGGAACCATGTACAATCTGTGTCATCGTTACTTTTCAGTTTGCTTTCAAATAAATAAATAAGTAAATCTAATTAAATCCTTCAATTTAGCATTAAAAATTTCAATTTGTAATGACAAGAAAATAACAGAAATATAACAAACATGTATCTCCCAAGCGCGAAGCTTTACTTACACACTGTCACCACAGGATCGACGCCATCGGTCGTAGGGATGTAAACGGACACCGGTTGGCCAGCCGGCCTAGACCGGGCCGCTTGATCGTAAGCGGCTAGAGTTCGACGTTTTCGATCGTCAGCCTCTGCCTGTCTTTTTCGGATCGCTTCTTCCATCAGATCCCGCTCTGGTTCCACATTATATTGCATCGGCTTGGGTACCACAACTGTCCCCATAATACCCAAAAAAGGCCACAAATAGTTAAAAATACAAATTATCTATTAATTCTTTGAAAATATTATTAACAAAGGGGCTCAACAAAAAATTGCTGTCTATTTAACTACTCTATTTGTTATTTCAGTTAAAATAGCTATTTGTTGCTTTTTATTTTTTTTTAGATTTTCTGCGACTTCTAGTTCAAGTGTGAATAGGATTTTTCAGTAAGAAAATTAAATTCCAGTTTACTTCAGCGATGAAAATGAACCAAAATGGCTGATTTCATCACGCGATCTACACAATGGGTTGGCCATGATTTTCTTGATTTTAAAAACTGTAATTTGAGAAATAAATTGCTTAGTGATCCTAATATTTACATTTCATTAGCAGATTACATATTTTTGCAAATATAAATCACGCACGAGGATATTGGGCGACGTTATTTCCATTTTTTTAAATTTTGGTTTAAATTTCTTGCTTTTTTACCGGAATTTTAGTTTAACGGATAAAATCTTGTACGAAAAGTCGCAAAGTGTCTTTATTATTTTGTGTTTTGTTTTTTAATTACCTTTAGCTGCGGAGGGTACACCACCTCTCATTTCAAAGCAAGATGAATAATTGGGAGGTTTGTCGGTTTTATGCACTAGAATTTTTTTAGATGAGATGAGAAAGAAGAAAAAGAGAAATAGAGTAATAAATAGTAAACATGTCGTGAAATATTAACAAATCTACATATCATCCATAACCTAAATTAATTACATAATAAAATAATAAAATATATATTTCTGACATCAAATATAAATAAACAGACATAAAGCATATCATCTCATTCACACTCAATAAAATCCTGTACCCAAATGACAAATAAATAATTAAATAATAATAATAATGCAAATAGCCATGTTGGTTTAAATTTCTATTTAAGTGAAATGGAATTTCTTTTTCCTGAGTAATTGGGTTTGGATTAGAAAAAGGAACTCTACTCTCCTTTATGAATTGAAATAAAACCAATATGGCTGACTTAATCAGGTGCTCTAAATTCTTTGAAGATGGCTGAACGAGAAATTGAATAAACAAACTGTATTTAATATATTTTATCAATTTTTAGAAAACTTTAAAACAAAAAAAATTCATATAAAATAAAAAGAAATAATTAAATTATTAAAATTCTCAGATAATTTCAAGAATATCATTAAAATTCTCCAAATTTTCAAAAAATCTTTAAATTCATTAAAAATTTTCAAAAAAAATCTTCAAAATCATTAAAAATTCTCAGATAGTTTCAAAAAAATAATTAAAATTATCCAATTTTCAAAAAATCTTAAAATCATTAAAAATTTTCAAAAAAGTCAAGCCCAGCCAACTTCTTCACCTCTCTCTTTCCATTCCACTTACTGTCCTCTTTGTTGACACTGTCAAAATCGACAATCCGTGGCATTCCTGCAGGTGCAGAACGGGCAGCTTTATCAAATGCAGCTAAAGTCCTCTTCTTTTGATCGTCGGAAGATTTCTGTCGCTCTCTTATCGCTTCCTCGACTAAATCCAACTTCTGATGTGCAACCACAGGTTGAGCACTTGCAACTGATCAATTATACAAAAATACACGTGTTATATATATATACACACACACGAGCCTACAATAACACTAAATGTCAACGACCTCCATCTAAAAATCAATGTCAAATTGCACCCGAATAATGTCAACGAACTCAAACCAAAACATTTCATCGATTAAAAAAAAAAAAAAACTTTAATAAAATAAAAATGCTGTTAGAAAACTAATTTTATAAACATACCATGCAGTACATGTTGTTCAGCGTGGCAAGTAGTGAAGGATTTCGACAAACCATCAGGTGATGTCCAAGAAGTTGATCCACTCACTGACCTCAACTTGCCGTCCCATATCAAGTTAGTGGATGCGCCATGATAATAGTTTTCTTTCATGCAATAATCGGGTTTGGTCGCATCCAAATACGATTTTTCATCTACAAATTTACATGCATTAACATGCAACGTTAAATCAGTGTTCAAAATAAAAATAAAATGGCGGACTGTGTAACTTTGTGGTTTATGGTCAATTTTGTTAAGTTATGCATGTTTAATATGATTAAATGTATGTAAATAAATGCTGTTATTCACATAAATAATTTTTCATCAGAAAATTTGACAAAAAAATAATTTTTTCTAATAAAAAAAATTTTTTTTGTCAAAATTTTACTAAATATTTTGGTTTTATAAAAATTAATACAAAATTAATGCAAAATTACTAACAAAATATAACAGGGGCCCTAATTCTCCAATTATCCAGGGCCCCCATGTTCAATTTTTTCATTCGAGTCCTAATTAATCATTTTAACTTACTTCCGGTTCTTAAAATGCTCACATCGATGTTCTTATTACCACCAGCTGGAGCTGATTTAGCCATAGCATCATACATAGCTAAGGTACGTCTCTTATGTTCCTCTGAATCAGCTACTCTTTTACGTAGAATATTCTCACGGTCCTCTTCACGTTTGCGAAGCATTTCTTCACGCTCGGCTGTGTGAAAAAAATTACATAAATATAATTTATTTTTCTCAACATAAAATATTAACTCGTTTCTTTTTAAATTATTTTAATGCTTAATACAGCATTCTTTAATTTTTATTCGGTAACTAATTGCTTACTTCTAATTATGTAATATCATTACACAGCATCTTTATATTAAAATGACATTTAGATCTTGTTCTAGATAAGACAACAATTTATAGTATCATAAAATTATTCATTTCGTGTTCTATATGTTCCACACGTGGAACTGGTTCTCCCACCCATTAAAAAGTAGATAAAATGTGATACTTTATCAAATAGTTACAAAGCTATACTGGTTATTATTACTTTTATAAAAAAAAAAGTATACTTTTCTGTACTCTGGTTGTAATTTTTAGAGTTTCATTAAGAGTATAAGCTGTAACTTATTGTAAAGAAAATTTTAAACATGAATTTATATATATATATATATATATATTTTACTTGAAGGTGCATGTGTGTAATACTACGTCATAATTTATCCCTCATTGCTGATAAGCCAGTATAACTTAAATAATGTATATAAATAAGAACAATCAGAAATAAATCAGAAATCAGCAAAAAGTTTACAGATGTTCTGCAGGAGTCGGCTAGTATTGTATATTCAAGTTGAAAATTTATTATTTGATATTCTGAGCTTTTTAAGGGTTCCATAACATCTTATTTCTCTTAAGAGTTCTCTGACTAAATTTAATTGAGAAACACTAGTGAACAAACCTCTATGAGCAGCCATTACTTCCCGAAGTCGATTCCTAATCATTTTTCTCTCTTCAATATCATCACTGTTATCCAACTGAAAACAATAAATAATTAAATAATTTCAAAAACAAATAATAGAGTTTGCATAGGAGGATTTCTCCATTATAAATTATATATTTATGATAGGGTGACCATTCCCTGATTCTAGCTCTGCAGCCCGAAAAACGTCCTGAAATTAACAATCCCTACTAAATTTATTTTGATATAAACTTTATTATCAAAATAAATTTAGTTCAGATCGTGTTATTTTCATGGCCTTTCATTGGCGGCATTGGGCATATGATTGGGCATATAATGAATAAATGCACATGTGCTCTTGTTTGCAATGACGTTTGCATCACAAGTGGTTATAATATAATTGTTTTTTTTTTTAAAGTGTAATTTTTTTAATTTTTTGTAAAATTAAAATTAAAATACAATTTAAAAAAATCTTTTTTCATTATAACAGAGTTGTTTGATCCCATGTTGCTATAATCAAGTTAGACTATACTTTTTTTAATAATACATTCAACTTTACCAAATTATGTAGTTCAACTTCATCATCAATTTCATCCAAATTAATTCCATCTGCATAATCACCCATCTTGATAATTGGAAATTCCTAAATAAATAAATTAAAAAAAAATAATTAAATTCAATAAACTTTTAAAAATGCAAATAACAAAATGTTGACTTCACCACACATAACCCTTAATTACATAACAGCATGAAACCATATTCCAGATGCTGGCAGAAAACCATAAAGGGTTAAAATTAACGTGCACAATACAAGGGCATCACATTACTTCACTTATCTAAACACTATGCAACTTCCATCTAATTACCCTCAGAATAACCCTAACAACCTTCAACCAAATAATCTTACATAACCATGTACAGCTAACATTTCTGTTTACCAAACACTAAGTTTAATATAACTTTGCTTTAAACCTTAACTCTTTCACTTATTTATCTCCTACAACAAGCAATACCTATACCTATTTATAACAGCCATTTTAGATAAAACTCAATTCCATGACAAGTCAAATGGCTCTCAGTGGACAAAATTAAACCTGTATTAATTGCTTGCTTGTTATGGCTGCCAAGAGTGAATGAACTTCAACATTCAGTTGAATACACTGCAACTTGATTGCTAATCAAATGTTATTTTAAACAAATAGTTATTTCCCATTAGAAAGTCAACTGGAATTTCATTTCCAGTTCACTTTTGTCAATGGCAATTAAATCTGTATTTATTTTTCTAAGTTTTTTTACAGAAAATAATTCATTGTTTTTGTAAAATTATGGAAAATATCTTCCGGTTTGTGAAATTTTCCATTTCAAGCCCTGGATATCTGGATAATTAGTGTTGCAACTCAGTTTATTTATTTTAGTAAAGAGATATAGAATTACTTAAGGTCCTGCTTTAACATGTTTACAAGATACTTGATCTAAATTTTTATTTTAATAATAATCCCCTTAAGTTTATAAGAGCAAAACTTGTAGTTAAGTTGTAAAAAAATCATGTCATATACTGAATTTTAATTTGATGGAAATAGATTGTAACTGATACTAAATTTTTTATTTTAAACACATGCTTATGTGATTATAGAATTGAAAGCTTAAATGTATTACACCAGTAATCAAGCTTATAATTATTAGAATTATTATAAGCATTCCCAGATGCATTATGTTAAATGGATTGTTTAAAACTTAATTATTTGGATTATTGTAAATCCATGTAATCCAGTTTCAAATTTAATTTATTGCATTAAGAGCTGAAACTCGGTGTAAATTGCAAATGGCAATCAATATCCGTTTGTTTATTTGTTAAAATAAAATTATATGATCAAAAATGATGCAAATAATCAACAATTTTGTTGTAATTGCTAATTTTAAATTTCCATTTGAACTTATTGTGTAAAATTCGTAAAAATTAATATTTATATTTTGCCTAAAATTCTAACAATAAATTTTATCCTTCGATTTGATGATACACAAAACATACATCAAACTCAAAGAATAAAATAGATAACCTAGTTGATTTTGCAAGTAATCATATGCTTAAATAAATGTTTTTTTTAATTTATGAAGATAACTTTACACGATTTTATTTATAAAGTATCTTCGTTTAAACTATCTATTGATTTGTATAGATCTTTTGTTGTCCAAATTTAGATTTGAGACGTGAAAGATTTTTAATAAAGTGATTACAGAAAGCAGCACTTAGGTAAATGAACTGGCAATGAGATGAAATGAACTTTGCACCTGAGTTGAAAGACAGAAAACAGCAACACCTGACAACATCTCAGTGAAACACAATCCACCACAACCAAATACAGACACAACACTAAAAATAGATTGCACTCTTTCTCACTATGCACCATTAAGCATAACAAAAACACTGGTCACCATTTTGGTTCCTTATTCAACTTATCAAAACATTCAAGTACCAATAAACAAATGTCAATTATATGTCTATTTCTATGTTTATTTATTTCACTTTTTTAACAAATAATTTCATGTCATTTAATTTCTCATTTATATTTCCTTTAATTTCATAAAAATTGATAAAAATTTGAAAAAAAATTGCAGTTAAAAAATATAAAAATAATAAAATACCCATAAATCTCTGGGAAAATCAGTGAAACTGCAATTACTTGTTTGTTTGAAGTACCACATGGCGAGAGGGGGTGATGGTCAATTTCACCCCATTTTTACGATAGAATTTGCACTATCAAAACAACTTGTTTTAAACCTAAATTTTAGGTAAACACTTATCTCAATTTAAAACAATTTTTAATACAAAAATGTTACACCTGAATTTTCAATAACTAAATCCAAACCCAAAAACCTTTCAATATTATTTAATTATAAATATTATAAAAAAAAAAAAAATTAAAAAAATTAAATAATAAATATAAATATATAAAATTATATATTTTAATACATCAAAGCATGTATCTGGTAAAGCCCAATATTTTATTTTGATATAAACATAAAAATGTACATAAAAAAGGAAAAGGAAGCTGATTGTGTTACAACACAAGTTCAACTTGTTACTATTTTAGTGTGTTTTTCCCTTGCCAAGTCACAAATCTAAACTCTCATCAATTTACGTGTTTTAAACTTAAGAAAAAGAAAAAAATTCAAAAAGACTTCCAGGAAATAAAGTTCCATTTAGCAATAAAAATAGTCATCTTTACTACCATCTTGCCTAATTTTATTATTAACAATTCATCTGTTTTATTTATAATTATTATTAAATAATTAAATAATTTTAAATAAAATTTTGAAAAGAAACAAAAAAATGTGCAAAATTTAAGATGCAAAATTGAGTAGAAAATAATGCAAAGTATTTACTAACCTGAGCAAGGAAGAATCAGAGATGAAAAATGGCAAATGGAATTAAAATCCCAGTCGAGGAAAGCGAGCGACTTAGGTTGGACTCAACAGAGACTAAATAAGACAGAGACTCAAACATCAACTCGATTAACGTGCCCCAAAACAACCACCAATCACGTAATCTCTTTTCATGGTCCTTACTACGTCATGTGTGACATCATATTTAGAGTAAAAATAGTACAGTAGCTAAGATATTTAATCTGGGAACACAAACATTAACTACTTGAATAAATTCACTTTATGCTTTTTTTTATTTTTTTATTAATCATTTATTTTTTTTATTTTCAATTATCAAAAATAGCGTCATAGTTATATAAAAATAATATAAGTTTAATAAAATTTAAGTTGTATGTTATATAAAACTTGAATTATAATTATAATTGTATTATATTAAAAGTTATTTTATTATTGGGATTATATATGAATCATCGGTTTAAAAATTGTATTAAAAAGTGCATAGTTGCTCAAAATGTCACTAGGGGTGATAAAATGATTTTTACACACTCTTTTGAGAAATTTCCAAATTAATTTAATAAAATACCGTTACTAAAATTTGTCATTTTAAAATTTTTCTAAATTATGCCAAAATGTTTATACTGTAGGACACATAGGAACATTTGGGGTATTTTTCCTATTATGATGCTTATATGACATAATGGTTCTGATGATGGTCTCATGGAGGGGACCAAAAAGACCTTCAAACTAGAAGTAGGAGATAGAGGATAAAGGTGAAAACATGGTTTAAAAATAAACCAAGATTAAAAATTTCAATCATCAAAATATCTAACCACATTATGAGTGGCTGGTGATGTAATCATATAAATAATGACAGACAATTATCAAAATTATGTCATCATAGAATGTGATCAGATGATGAAAGCAACTTGCTTGCAGATTATCCCTGCAATAAGTCAAGTTTGCATACAAATTGAAACAAAGTGATCAAAACTCAAAGGCATAATTAGCAATTAAAGCACCTGTAGCCAGTTAACAAAAATGCACCTTTTATAAGTACACTCATACCTCACTTTACGGCCTAAATAGGTTCCGGAAAAGTTGGCCGTAAAGCGGAAAGCCATTTAACAAATCATTGTGTATATAGCATTTTTTTTGGCCATACAACAAAAATTGTGGGCTGTAATTCGAAAAAATGCCAAAATTAAAAAAAGCCATTATAGCAAAATGCAGTATAAAGAGCAGCCGTATAGCGAGGTATAGGTGCACAAGCGTATAGAATAATGCGATCTAGATATAATAGTTTTCAAATTCATTAAAAAGTATGATTAAAAATTTTCAATCAATAATTTTCATGCCTTTCTGCAACAAGGTGCGTATGGCCCA
>JAQFZN010001298.1:0-17001 GCA_034687075.1 Geophilus carpophagus
TGCAATCCAATTGTCGATTTTTGTTGAATTTTCTTTATGTGGTTATTACTTGCATCCAACACTGTTGCATAACAGTCAAGATCAAAAATTGGAGCTGTTAAAACCTCAATTTTGTTGTAACTTATTTTATAAAACTCTGAAGGATTGGAACTGAGGTTGTAAATCATTATCTGATTTTTGCTGATATCAAGTGTACTCAAACAAGCACCTTGTGTACTTGGTGGAATATATTTTAATTGATTGTTTGATAAGTCTATTTTTTTGAGATAAGATGATGTGAGTAAAAGATTACTTGGCAAATTGATTAGTTGATTTCCATTCAGAAGCAATATTTCCAATTTGGAGCAATTCTCCATTAAATTTACTGGTAAATCATTCAGTTTGTTATTACTTAAACCAAAATTCCTTAAAGATGAAGGAAATGAATGATTAGAAATTGAGGTTAACTGATTATTGCTTAATTCCAAGCTGTAAATAACTGAGCATTTTTCAATTACATCGATTGGAAATGTTGTTAAATTGTTTCCTTCCAAAAGTAAAAGGCGAAGTTTATTACAATCTCCAAAAATGTCATTTGATATAGATGTAATATTGTTATAATTCAAATTAATTTCTTCTAAATATTCCAAACTGGCAAAAACTTGTTCAGGAAGCTGTTGCAACTTGTTTTGTTGCAAATTTAGAAATCGAATGTGCGAGTTGCTTCCCGGAATTAAATTATTTAGGATGCGAATAGAGTTTCCAGATAAATCCAAATCCGCTAAGTTTTCGCAATCGTTAAACACTTGAGGCTCAAATTCAGAAATGTTATTGTTGCTAAGCGATAATGATAAAAGAGAATGGCAAGTGGAAAAAAACTTTGATGGTAAATGTGATATCTCATTTCCGGATAAATCAATATCATTCAGATGTGTACACCAATGCATTAGTTCATTAGATATTGATCGAATTTTATTGTTAGTCAATATCAAGTCTTCTAACGTGCACGTTTTATCGCGAGTAATCGAAAAGTCTTCTACTTGAGAATCTGATATTCTCAGCATTTTAAGAACAGAACATTGACTTAATAATTTAGGGTCTATGGTTTTCAGAGATATTGCCTTATTTACATCCAAATATACCAATTGCGATTGAGAAGTACAAATACTGGCTTGAAGAGAATTCAACCCAGATAATGTGATTGACATTTTAATAGGGTTCGATAGTTTTAACAACTCTTCTGGCAAATCAAATGTTTCTGTGAAATAAAAGTTAAAGAAATAAATCAAAATATTACTTTTAAAAAAAAAAAACTTTTATATTCTCACCATTCGTAAATACTGAATAATCAATTAAATCAGCTGTTTTCTTTTCTGGATCATCATCATAATTTATTCGAATGGATGTTGTGTTAGAAATTGAGCAGTGCACTGAAGTACTCCAATTATTAGGAACACAAGAGCAATTAGGGTAAAAGAAATTTTGACAATCATTATCATCCACAATTATTACTCCTGGCATTGAAATGTCAATCAAGATTAATAGAATATCCACACACAACCAGTACCGCAGCACATCCATGGTTAAGCTTCAGCGAGATGCTGCGTAGCCGGATATAAAGTTCTTCAACCTTTGAACAATTTATTTTATCAGTAGGAGTGACATTATTACTTTTTTGTTTATTTCAATACACAAATTCAAACATTGATAAAACTTACCTCCTTGTGATATTTTCCAGTAAACAAGCTTCATAAACAACATACTTGATTAACTTTTTTTTCAACTTTCGATTGAAACCGTCGATTGTCTGACGTACATAATCCTGTTTTCCCCTTAGTTACACAGTGAAATAAGATTTGACGATTGACCTCGTTCAATTATCCGGTGAAGTTTCAATAACAGTTCATAGAATTAAAGTTGTATCTCGACAATAAGGTTTGGAGATAAGTATGAGTGACACTGATATAAATGGAAATTGGACACGATAATCAGGAGGATATTGCATGAATTCGCATGATGACGAAAAATGCTAGCGGCATTTTTTCTAAGAATTCCTTGTGTCCGTCAATGATAAAATGAGCTAGTTCCAAAGCTTGCAGGGGTAGCAAAAAAACATAAAAGTTTTTCATTTTTATTTTTTATGTCATTAACTGAGGATATGACCTTGAGTTGAATTTAGGTTCTTTCACAAGTTGATAAAATGTTAATTCTCTGAAAATGTAATTTAAACTAGTTTAGCTATAAAAAAATTGTTTTAATTTTTTTAAGTACGCAGAAAATTTTCCTGTAATGTTTTTAATTTATTTAAATATTACTTAAATATTATTTTTTGTTTTTTTTTTTCTAGAAGTTGTTTCTAATGTTATTACTTGTAAATTGGGGATTTCCACATACTTGATTCGCTCACCTATCACGTAGCTACATTCTAACCGTAAGGCTTTTTAAAATACCATAAAAAACGGTAGCTAATTTAATTGTATTACGACTTGAATGATAAAATATAATATTTTGTGCAGAATTAAATTTATTTAAATATAAAAATTAAAATTTTCTTATTAAAAAGATTTCATTATTTCATTTCGTGTTTGACTGATTAATTGAATTAGTTATCTCATTCTTTGCACCTGAAGCTAATTATAAAAAAAAATTAAAGATATTAAAAGCCATGAAATTATTATAATCTCTTTTATATTCAGTGCCACAAGCAATTAAATTATTAAATATAATCAGATTCACTCAGGCAAACTAAAAACATTGTTTGAAATTACAGAAGTAAATATACCTTTTTCTCACAATAAAAGTACATTAAAAATGAAAAAAGTAGTTACATTAGAATTAAATACTTTAAAATATTATTCATACATTCAATTTCCTTTCACAGAAAACGGAACCACTTCACGAGAAAAAAATAAAAATTTAGTTCCTGATTTAACTGGTAAAATGCAGTTTAAAAATTATGGCACTAAATAATAAATATTTAATGATGTAATTATTACATCTTGAGATTTTAAAAATAAAATATAAAATAATTTTTTTAAAGACACAACATATCTTATTTTTGTTTATCAAAATATCATTCAAATATTTTGTAAGCAAAAATAAAAAAAAAATCATTTTAACACAAAATACGGTATGGATTTTGCACTGAGTCAACTTTTGACTCTGAAACCAGTTGGCCAACTACTTGTACTACAGTAATGTTTGGGGACATACAGACCTGGAAGATGCTGATAGTCTGGTAATAAAAAATTCAATTACTTTAATGTTTTTTAAGGGTGCAATTAATATCAAGTATATAAACAAAGTTGATGTTCAGAGAAGAGCAAATATTGGATTTTCCGGGTTCTACGTATATTTTTTTTAATATAAATTTAATTTGGTGAAACTGAATTTTTAAAATGCATTTTTTTACTTGGATTGTGATCATCTCTTTAATTGGAGTTTCAAGCCAAGCTGGCAGAAGGAGGAAAAGGTTGGAAGAATTGGATAGAAAACTTGACATCATTTTGAAAAATCAGGAAAATTTTCAACTTTACATGAAGAATACAATCGATGATTTAAAACTGCATATAGAAAATACGTTATTGAATTTCACCGATGAGATTGCAAAACATTTACAATCAGATGAAAGGAAAAATATTAAAGCAAGTAAAATGGCCGTAATGTCTGCAGATGAGCCCATGGTCGAGGTCGTGAATAAGTCAAAAAAAATAAATTCTGAGATCAAGTCTCAAGTTCAGGATGATTTGATCGCAATACTAAAATCTATGGAAAAATCAATTGAAGTGATGCATAAAAAAGAAATACGTCGTTTGATTCGCCTGCAACAGACACTAGACAAGAATTTTGATGGTAAAATGCTAATGACAGCACCTTTGATGAAACCAGATAAAGAAGATGAATCATGCACTGAAATTGATAAATCAATACGAAAGATGAGTGATAATTTAGAAAGAGATCATAAAGATATTCAACAAGGTGTTAATTTATTACAACATCAGATGTCATTAGATATGGGTTCCGGGTTACGTGCGATGCAATTGGACATTCTTCAATGTACACGATCGGTGACTGAATTACACAGAAGTTTAAGTAAGTTTTTATTTTATTTTTTATTTATATTTTTTATTGGCAATAAAATTAAATGAAATCAATATTAATCAGACTTTACTAAATTAGTTAGGTTATTGACTTGTACTTTGTAATCTGAGATTGAGATTAATTCAAAATGTCGCATTTAAAAAATTCGAATATTATTTATTTACTTTCAAGTCGGAATGTCCAAACGAGGAATTAACAATAAATTTTCCGAGGATCATTTAATGCAACAAGATGAACCATCGGTTTTTATCTTCAATAGACATCCTACACCTATAGGAAAAACTAATGATTATCTCCAAGAAATTCCTGTACCAAATATGAAAGTTGTGTCTGCAGTTTTAAATGGCCGACCACGGAGTTGCGCAGAAGTTTACCAAAAAGGATTTCAAAAAAGTGGAATATTCAGTATATGGCCTCAGTTTAATACATCAGCAAGATTGCAATTATATGCATATTGTGATATGACCACTGAAGGAGGCGGTTGGACGGTAAAATTTTAAAATATTTTTATGTAATCTTATTATTAATATTTTTTATTTATATTGACCTTAGGTCATTCAGAGGCGAGGCGATTTCGGTGGTGAACACGAAAATTTCACACGACTATGGTCAGAATATAAGAGAGGTTTTGGTCATGTAAGTCGGGAATTTTGGTTTGGTCTAGATCCGATTTATGCTCTAACTCATCAAGAATCTGTACAACTTCGAATCGAAATTGAAATGTGGAATGGACAGAAACGAGTAGCAAATTATAACGAATTCCAACTAGATGATGAAAGCGATTTTTATCGTCTTACAATTGGTAACTTCACAGGAGATGTTGAGGACTGTTTCAGTCCACACCACAATGGAGTCAAGTTCTCCACAATCGATAGTAATAATGCAGGTCACATATCACGTCAATGTGCAAAATATCAAGGCGAAGGAGGAGGTTGGTGGTACGATAACTGCTATTACGTTAAATTAAATTCCATTTACTACCCGAAAGGAGACGTAGATAGAGGTCAGGGAATTCAATGGCGTTGTTGGAGCGGTTATTGGTACTCTCTTAAACATGTAGAAATGAAAGTGAGGCCGTTGTGTTTTCCAGATAAGTGCACTGTTTAAAGAGCAAGTAAAAAAAGTGTTTTACTCCATCAAAATGTGCAACGATATAAACTTATAAAATTATCCCTGTTTTAGAAAAAAATATTTCATATTGAAATAACTCAACAAATATGCATAAATAAAAAATCTTTTACATATGAAAAGACAATCTTTGTCTCTTATATAAAAAAATACCACTGGAAAAACAACACTTGAGCACAACTTCACTTTAGCTGAGCATATCAAGGCTGCGTTAAAGACTTTGTTTTTCTTTTTCTTTTTCTTTTTGTACAAAAAAGTCAAAATGGAAGAATGTAAAGCAGATTATGTGGCATTTAACCGGTTTTAATATTTCACGAAGAGTTCTTGCGAATGCATACTCGAAACAGCATTAGCAAATTCAATACTGACGCGGTCCAGCCAAGTCTCACGTTTAGGGTAAATGCAACCACCTTCAAAAAAGCCTAAATGTCCACCATGTTTGGTCAAAATAAATGCACAACGTGTGTGTGTGTCTAGAAAATTCAAAACAATATATAAATAATTTTATTTTTAATTTTAATTTAATTTAATTTACCAACGAATCGCTTAGGTGCTGCCCAAAGATTTGGAGGCACTAATGGATCATCTGCTGCATTCACAAATAACATTGGAATTGATATCTGTTATATAAAAGTAAAATAATATTAAAAAAAGCTTTCAGGTTTAAATGGTAATTTATTACGTCATTCATGTATGTAGCACAGCTGTTATCTTTATAAAATTCTCCTAGGGATTTATATCCGCCAACTCTTCTCGTGTATAATTCATCAAATTCAACAAGAGTTTGAGCTGCGAATATTTTTTTTTCGTCTAATCCGTAGCGTTGTTTCACATCTTTCTGCAGGAGTATATCTTGATATCGGGCCACTAACCCTTTCATAGTCTCGGTGATGACCCATAGATATAAACGGCGTAGATTTTCCCATTGGATTAAAAGGGGCTGAGCTCTAAAAATAATAAAAATTAGAAAAATCTCATAATTTTTTTGTATACTGAACAAAAATAAATAAATCCTTAAATTAACGTAAAAATAAAAAAATTCTACAAACCTTTGAGCATCGTATCCTTGGCAGACACTTATTCCACAAATAAGTTTATCAGATCGGTCCCTTTTTTCACCTAGATATTTAGTAATTATATTACCACCTAAACTAAAACCTACTAAAATTATTGTCGTGTTAGAAAAAACACGAAGCAGGTACAGTATCATTTGGTGGTACTCCTCAGTCCCACCTGTTAATTGAAAATAAAATTAAAAATTATTATTACATAAATTTTTTTTAATTCCTTTACCGTAAGTAAAAATACGAGGTGTAGATAATTTAACATCAGTTAAAACACCAATGTGATTTAAAACAGCACATCGGTATCCATTTAATTGAGCGTTTTCTACGAATGTTTTAATGTAAAGGCTTTCACTTGAATTGGCGATTCCTGGGCATATCGCCAAAGTGCAGTCATCTAAAAAAAATTTAAAAAATCAAAAAATTTTAAATTTTAAATAAAATTATTAATACTTTTTTCGGAATGTGGAACTGATGACGCATAAATATCAAAAGAAACAGTTGCTCCATCAGGTAAAACTACACTGCACCTTTCATTTTTTAGTAAAGGACAGTGTATTCGACCGATAATTCCATGAATTATGGTTTGAAGATGACCACTTCTACCCCATAGAGATGGAGGTGTGTAACTAAAAAATAAGTAAATACAGAAAAAAATTTAAAGCAGTTAATAAAATAAATAAATTTTTATTAGTTATAATCAGTGGTGATAAAAGATGGGGAGGATTGAGTAACGAACAAGAGCTTTTTAGACTTTGACCTTGTATTATCTCAATTACGTACAATTTCATAAGTTTCCTTGGCAGCTGATCCAATCGAGTTCAAAATTATTATCAATAACTATTAATATTAAAAATATAAATTCTTTTTTATTCATTTAAACTCGTGACTTATAATAAATATGATACTCATGAACTTTCGACACTGTTTTAAAACATATTCTAAAAAATAGGCTTAAATATTTACTTTGATTATTATGCAATGCGAATACTTTATTCGTCGTATTTGAAATGTATTAAACATTACTCATACTATTATATAAACATGGTCAATAAATATGTAAAATTCAAACAAAACGGATGGTGTTTGTTGGTTTTTTTTTATAAATTTATTTAGTTTTCATTCTTTTTTCGTTTTATTATTCCTGTTTTAGAAATTAAACACTACAAATCCATTTATGGTCATTTTATAACTTACATTTCGGAAAGGCTAGGGCACACCCTTAGAATTGCATCGAAAAATTTGGAATCACTGCAATAAAAACTTGGTTTTTCAGGTATGCTTGCTAAATTGAAAAGTCTCGCCAAAACACATAGAATCAAAGCGGTGATGAAGAGTAGAAAAGCCGACATTATGGCAGTGGTACTGAACGAAAAACTGGTACCCGAATCTCACCGCCTACACCAGCCGAATGCGCCGTGGTGAGCGTCCTTAGAAACAATCATGTCACTATCTATCACGAGTCAGGTTGCTTACTAGGCCGTGCCTGCTCGCCGAACAGCGCCATTATTAGCGAGTTGAGTTTTGACGCTAGAGAGCATCAATGTTTGCTTTGCTGACACATGTTGCTAAGCAACAATAAAAATAGTATCATGATCGTGCTTCTTGTATGAATGAGTGTTTTTTTTTCAAGGTAATATATAATTTATTCATTCTCTTTTTAATTGTCATTTATATTAATCGATTATTTGAGACTTTGGAAGTGATTTTAATGTATTTGTTTTTGATTTATTTTATATTTTGCAAATATTTTATTTTTATTTTTTGGATAGCAGATAATTCATCGAAGAATGTCAGGAACAAAGCAATGACAGAAGGTGTAATTTGCAGTAGTTGACATTGATTACCTATTTGAGTACTTGACACGGTTTATAAAATTAATCTATTACTAACTTTTATTTTTATAATAATTCGTTTAATTTATTTCCACAGACAATCACATTGTGTTTAAAATGGGGGAAGAAACGAGAAAATCTCAGAAGAAAGATTTAATCACTCAAAAAAAGAAAACTGTAAATACTGATGGTGACATAACACCAATTGTTCCTTGTAATGTATTTCCATTACTTCAGGATTTATCTTTAAATGTTCGTATCATTTGTATATTAAAAATTCTGATTTTAAATGTTTTATTCATTATTTTAAATTTTATTCAGCTCAATGCTATTGAAGATGAAAAAGGGTTTTTTGATAATTATTTTCCTGAAAATGAAGAATCTATACCAGTAAGTTTATATTTAAAATTATGATATTATTTTCTAAATACAAAAATTAATAAACAAAATTTTTTACAGGATGTTGAGGAAGAAAATATTTATTTAAGAAAGATGCTCAATGGTAAGGATAAGGAAGTGAAGAAAGGAAAAAAGAATTTTAGTGAAACATCACAAAGCAGTAAAGAAAATGAAATAAAAATAATTTTTTCGATTTATTTATTTAACTTCTTTTTATAAAAATAAAGGTGGAAGTTTATCTAGTGATATTGCAGCTATTAGAATTGTAGAACTATCAAGAAAAATAAGAGATTCAACAGCTGAACTAGAAAGTGAGAAAACAAAAAATAAAATATTACACAGGACTCTTAGAGAGCTTGAAATGAAAGTAAACAAATAAATAAAACATGAATTTTAATCGCAAATTTAAGATATTTTATTATTTATGGTACAGACTCGATCAGAAGTAAATTTAAATCTTGCCAAAAGTGTTCCTGAAATTGAAGGAAAGGTAATTAGAATAAATTAATTTCTATAATAAACTTTAAATCTTTTAAAACTTTAATTAGACTGATCTGACTGCTGAACTAAGAGAAAAATTAAATTCATCTATGTCAAGATTAAATGAATATCGGAATATTTGCCAATCTTTGAAAAAAGATCTAAAGATTGCTCATAAAGTGAAATCTATTATTTCATGTAATTGTATAATTTTTATATTGATTTTTCTATTTTTAAGGTTCTACAGCAAGAAGTCGGTGATGGTGCAACCTTGCAATCTGCACTTAGTGGAACTGGTTGGCGAGGTCGATCACAACAAATTCTATCTCTACAAAGCAAAGTAAAGGAAATCATAAACTGATGTTTATTATTAATCAATAGTTTGTTTTTTGCCTGAGAGATAAAACTAAATCGTAGATAGGCGGTGAAAATGTTTTTATTTATTTCGAAAGCAATGGCAGTTTTTGCTTATGATTTAAGCCATGATCGAATTTTGTTATTTTGTTATTTTTTATATTTTTATTTTAAGGTAGCGGAACTGAAAGAGCAGTTGGATAGAAAGTCTGCTAATGTAGGTGTAAGTGTTGATGAAAAAAAATGTTCTGCGTTAAATAGCGGAATAAATGTTATCGAATCAAAAAATAAAGACTTGGTTAAAAAATTGGAAAAAGATCGGAAAGAGGAAAATGAGGTAGAAGAATGTAAACTTGAAAATATTAATACCGTGAATTAAATTTTTAAAATTTTAGAAATTGATTAGTGATATAAAAATGTACGCGTCAGAGCAAATACAGTTGAAAGAAAAACTACTTGCAAGCAAAGCTCGAATTAATATAATAACTAATGATAATCAAAAATTAAAAGTTCGTATTTCGACTCTTATGACAAAAGCAGAACACGATGATGAACTTATAAAAGCCTACACGGTAAAGTTAATAACTTTGCTGCCATTATTTATATAAAATTATTTATTTCATTTTTTATTTAAGGTGTAGATTTTATATTTATTTATAATTTTTTTCTTTTTCTTTTTAGGATCAAATGTCAGTTTTACAAGAAACAGCAAAACAGTTAAGCAGTCAACAAGGGACTGAGTCAGATATAAATGAAGTGAAGAAAGAATATCAACAGGAAGTGGAAAAGTTAAGGAAAATTATCGAAGACCGAGAAGATCATATTATTAACTTGCAAAACGAAATTGACAACATAAAAGTAAATTTTCTCTTTATTAACTAAAATAATGTTATTATTGCTGAATTTTCTTACCATATTTTCCACACACGAATATAATCTACACATGCATATACCTCATACAAATACTTCACGTGATGTATGCATCAAAACATTCATGTTTTAAAGAAAAGGTCGAATCAAGTTATGAAAGTGACAATGCAGATGACGATGTGATTGTAGATAAATTTAATGAGGACAGAGATATATTTAACGAGGACAGCGAGTATGATAATAGTTTTTGTGTATTTTCGGACAATACAAGTGCAGATTAGTCAGAAATAAAACTTTAAATTTTATAAAGAAATTGAATTGAGCAATTAAGTAAAAGTTATTTAGGTAATTGCTCATGCAAATATCTTTGGGTGGGTTAGTAAAATCTTTTACATAATTCCTCCCTTTACACGGTTAATCGGTTCTAAGTAAATACCACTTAAACGAAGGGATCCTTTATTAAAATATAAGAAGTTACTGACAACTAAATCACTCACTTAAAAAATAGCTGTTATGGCTGTCGTTCTTCCCATTGTAGTTGTTTTGTTAATTTTTATAAATCTATACTGTATTTTTTACTCATAACATGTTGATAAGATTTCGGATTTACTGACAAAGTTTAAGTGAAATGGCATAAATGGAGGGCACATGTATGCATAAAAATACGGTACTAAAATAAAAAATGTTTTGCAGAAAGCGCAAACACAAAGAAGTATTGCAGCTCATTCAACTCAAGGCTCAAGTTCAGCTCCTGTTTCAAGGTTCATTTTCTTATTTTTTATCTGCTTGAATTTATTTATTTTTTATTCTTTTAGATCTTTTACAAATGTAGTTGATTCATCTACATTAACAATGCACACAGTTCGATCTTCAGAATTTCTCACCGAATCCAGAAATGGCTTACTTCCGGAACTGAGAGTTACGGAAGACGGAAGACGCGAAATTGAAGAGTTACATTTAATGTGTAATGAATATCGAACCGTTGCTCAAGCAGCACAAGTTGAGAAAGAAAAATTATTGGAATTAGTAACTATTTTGAATAAAAGGTAAACATTTTAAAATTCAAATGTAAAAGAAACTCAAATCAAATAAATCACTTTACTTATTTTATTTCGTAAAAGAGTCGATGAAGCTACTAATCGAGCAGTTACTGCTGAAGAACTAATACATTCAGTTCATTTAAAGAATGTGCAATTAGAAAAACAAACCGAAAAAGCAAATCTTGAGGCAACTGGTAAAGGCAATCGACGATCTTTATTTACTTCTTCGCGTGTAACTGTAGAATTAAATTCAACGATTGCAGATCTAAAAGCACAGTAAATTTTAATGAATTTAAATTTAAAATTTAAATATTTTTATTGATTAAGTACGAACACTTTATTTCAGGGTAAAGCTTTTAAACGATGAGAAATTAGTACTACAAAACACTTTACAAAGTATACTCAAGGCTAAAGAAGAAGATCTTAAGATTTATCAAGATATAATATCGCATGCACAGGATATATTTAGTAAAGGACTACATCAAAATAGTGGAAGATGAATTTTTTTTACAATATTTTCTTGCTTTTGTTGTTGAAATAAATGTTTTATAAATTTTTAAATGATAAAAAATGGCTCTGCTCTTATTAAATTTTAATCGAGAATGACATATTTAAACAAATGTGGAGAGCGTTTACGAGTTGGTCGTTTCTTGAAACGTTTTTGAAGAAAAATAATGATTAGCTCAATTAATTCAATTAAACAGAGAACGTTAACACCAACCCACAAACTTAAATTTCCTCCGATGAGTCCAAAAAAGTCTGTTTGCTAAAATTGAATTATAATTGGAATTTTAATTAAGAGTTTAATTTTTAATTATCAAACTTACAGAGTATTTTGGTTCTTCAGTTATTCGCATGTATTCAGTTGTAGGTAAAACAACTTTAACCACAGTGATGTTCAAAGATGCTCTAAGTATTAAAAAAATTTAATAAAATTTGAATTAAAATTCCGCTTTTAAATTAAATTTTAAGATTAAAATTTAGTAAAATACAAAAACGTACTCATTTAAATATTCTGCCGGAATGGAGAGACGCTTATTTTGACCTAAGTCAGAAAGCTAAGTAAAAAAGATTATGTAATCTTCATTTCAAAAATTATAAAGAAAATATCGACTTTGAAAGTTTATTTAACCTTGAGTAATGAATACGTCATGGCAGTTGAAGTAAGCATTGGTTCTCTATTTTTAAAAATAAAATTATTAGACGTTTTTATAATCGCGTCACTATTATAATTTTCTTTTAATTACTTGCAAAGTTCACTGCACTTGCACTTTTTAATCGAATCAGTTCGTATGTTAATATCAGCTAATATCAAGCAAAAATAAGTTATTTAAATAACTTATTTTTATGTAATGTCAAGTCTAAATTTTTCCTCACAAAAGTAATTGCAGATAGACATATTTTTAAACTTATTTCTTTTTTCAAGCAAAGTAGTTAATGGCATCTTCGGATCCAAACAAGGTTTCTCGGTTCTTAACATTTTATCTCGAAAGCGGCAACTCTCGAGACAAGCCTCAATAAAAACAAAACTTAGGACACTAAAATAATTTTTCTTATTTATTTTATTTTTCTTACATCTCTGCTGTATCCATAATCCATATCTTTAGAGCTATAAAATTCTGATTTACCTAAACTTTTGTCTTTTGGTTCAACACATTTCGTAATTTTTTTCACTTTTAATCGATTTAACTGCTTCTATATACAAGGGAATTAGCATAATGTTTAAACTACAAAAATTATACATACTCCTGTAACGAACAGTCGAAGAGTTTTTCCAGGAAATAAATAATTCATATTTTCCGGTTTGGGAATTGGTGGTTGTCCAGATGGATGAACCAAAAGAATTGCATAATTTGAATTAATTACTCGCAAACGACTTGTTGGATTCATATCTAATATTGCAATTAGACCTGCAATAGTGTAAAAATAATAAATTATTGAAGAGATTATGTTAAAAGAAACAATATTTACTATCTCCAGCTTGTGCCGTTTGAGAATTTTCGACTCCAGGATTAAATGTCATACATTTTCCATACCGTAAGCTTTCTGACTGCAGAAAGATATCTTTGTCACTAAAGGTACAGAAGAAAAATACAATTATCTGATCAGTTGAAATAAAATGTTAACAGTTAAATGACATAACGTTACATGTTAATGGAAAGCAAAGTTAGCAAAGACTATTACGTACTTAAAATCGCAATGTTTAAACTTCCACAGGCAGTTTTTGAAGAGAATAGAATTTCCAAACGTTTTAGTTATTTTATCAGTATTATTCCAGTTTAGCATAATGTTCATAATATCAGAGCGATACGAACTAGCAACCTTATGAAAATAAAATTTCAAATAATATAATGTAATTATAATGTGTATTAAATTTCACCGTTTTCATTTCTTGATGACTTAAACTTCTATTCGTACTTATTACACTTTCTGCTTGATCCATTAGCTTTTTTAAAACTGGATCAACAGCGCCTTCGGTAGTATCAATTAAAATATTAGTACAGAAAGTAAGAGCTGGAAAGATGAGTTCTGGTTTTATGTTGAAAGAAATTGCTTGGACCACAGCATTTCTGAATTATTATTTTTTATTTATTATTATTTTTTTTACGTGTAAAAAATTGTTGACAAAGTAATAAAACTTACTCTGAGTATCCTCTAAGAGCGTCAGTAGATTGATAAATTGCAATTGCAAGCCCAATGACAGTTACAATCATCCAAATTATTTTCCAGCCAAGTGATTTATGATTAATCCATTGGGAAATTCCAGGTATAGTTGTACGACTTAGAAAATCTTTCATACTTTCTTCAGAACTAAACCAATTTTTCCAATTGGATGCATTTTGACGAGTTTCTAAAGAAATTATTTTTAAAATTTGAATTACATACTAATTAAAAAATACTTGTAAGTCTTGGATGTCCAGTTTTTAATTTGTGAGGTGTTCTTGGTAAAATAAAACGATGAGAGTTAACGGTACCGTTTTGAGCCATTTTGGAAAAGCGACCCTGATACTTCACTGCAACACAAAGTATTATAAAATGATTTTAAGTGAATTTATTTCCTGGTTTTATGGTATTAGAAGATTAAAATGTTTAGATTAGATAATAAAAAGCTTAAATAGTTATCTTTTACCAATGCTATCACTGAAACGTAATTATAGCAATTATGTTTATCGTTTAACCGCTATGATCCCATTATGAGATCATTACGTACATTATTATACATTTTTCAGTGTGCAAGTTATCTTTACAGTATTGTTAAAGATAAATTTTCCCATAAAAAACTATCTTGAAATCTTAAAATAAAGTTTGTTCGAACAAATACATAACTAATTGACTTTCTTCGATTTTTTTTTAATGTGGCACTAAATTATTTTTAATAATAGCAATAAAATCTGTCACCTACAACAAGTCGAAGTAATAAAAATAAATATTTAATTAAATTACAATATTATTTAAGATTTATTGTTTAAAGAAACCTTATAAAAGGAAGTAATAATGTTAATAAATTTATTCTAACAAAAATTAACATGACTGTTATTTCACCTTACGTTTTGCAAACCCGAACATCAAATCATCCTAAGACCGCAAAGTTTAATAAATCCTTTCTTAGCCATCATGCAGAGAATAATGAAGAATTTGCTCACATGATATCTGAGTTTCTCGAACACACTTCTGTTCCGGGTTTGTCTCAAGTTGGAAGTCGCAAAAGTCGAATTTGGAAATTCAGTTGGGTATTTATGACCCTTACTGGTTTAGCGATGGCCGTCTATCAATCAAGAAATGTAATTCAGGATTATTACCAGTAAGATTTATATTCTTAATTTTTTAATTTTTCTTTTTTGTAATATTTTACTATTGATAATTTTCAGAAATTCTGTTGTTCAACGCATCTCATACACTAGTCCCTCTTATCTACCATTACCTTCTGTTACAATCTGTTCTAACATTTTTATAGACGAAAAAACTCTACATAAACTCAGTACTTTTGATTCAAGTTTATTAAGATTCTTGGAATTTGATTATGAAGACACCGATTATAATGAAGCTATGCCAGTAATATATTTTTTAAGATTTATTAATTTTTTCTATTTGTGTTCTAATATTTTTAGAAATTTCAATCCAAATTTCGTCGTTTGAGTCAGCATATGCTATTCAAAAAATGGAATGAATCTCTAAAAATGCAGCTTTGCGGTTCTGTTAGAAAACGATTTGAATTTATCACTCTTCGACCAGATCCAGAGTATTCTTACGTCGGTTACGAGTAAAAAAAAAGATTTATTATTACTACATGCTTTTATACAATTTATTATTAAAATTTAGGTATGCAGAAAGACATGGTATTATATATGAATTTCATAATTATGCTTTCGGTTGTTGCTTCACAATTAATCCAGGATTTAATTTCAAACGTAATGTTGTGCTTAATGGTCACAAAAAAGGTAATGTATATTACAAATGGTTAAAACGTTTGATTTTGAAATAAAATTTTATATAAAAAAATTGAAATAAATTTTTGTAGAACTATTGATTCAACTCAACATGGATATATCAAATCGCATAATTCTGTCCAATGATTTTTTTGCAAGTGTTTTAGTTCATCCTTTGTCAACACCACCGATTATGGGATCTCCGGAAATGATTGAAGTATATCCGGGAGATTACGTAAAAATTACAGTGAAAAGGGTATATTTTAAATTTTATTCACTTCAAAGTAAATTTATTATGTAAGCATTTTTGTTTTCACAGACAGAACTTGATAGAAGTGCTAAAAGTTGTGTGAATAATGAAGATATAAAATGGCGTAAAACGCTAGCGCTCTACAGCGACAAAACTCCCTATGTTTACACCAAATTGGTAAAGTTTTTAAAAGTAAATATTATTTTAAAATTATTTGTAATGTACGAAATTATGTATTGAAAGGCTTGTGAAGAAACTTGTGCCCAGATGACACTGCAGTGGGGTGAAAGACCAGTAACTGCGTGTCTGAGAGCAGAATCTCCAATAACTGCTGAAATTTTAAGAGATGATCCGTATCCAACTTTCTGTGATCCGAACTGTAAAAATTAAATGTTTAGCAACTAAAAATAATTTGTAATATCTTTATTTTTGTACGAGTACAGTAGCAACAGTTTCTTTAAGTCGAAATAGTAATTTCAGCTGTGATTGTCCAGTGGAATGCAAGTAAGTACTATTTTTTAACGATGAACAACTTATTATTTTATTTTGATATTTATATTACAGAGAAACTCTTCTCAAAAATTCAGTGGTCAGCACATCAGGATTTAATTGGGTAATTATACACAAAATATATATTAGTCAAACATTAAATATACATTTTTAAAACTAGAATGCTTATAAAAATATGATCAAGTTTAACAGAACTGGAGGAATGGGTGCAGAATCAACGTAAGCGATTGTAGCACCTTTAAAACATATATTTTTATATTTGAATGCGGTTATTTAGATTTTTGCTTCATCAGTATAATACTTCAATGATCAAAGTAATGTACGACTCGGTACAAATGGAGATAATTGCGGAGGAAAACAAATATTCTGTATGAAAATTACAGTAAAATTGTGAAATATTTTTGTTACTTTTAATCTTTATTTCTCTTGTATTAAGGTTGCCGATTTCTGGGGCATAATTGGAGGAAACTTAGGTCTGTGGGTTGGTCTCTGTTTATTATCGCTTATTGAAGTTGTTGAATTTTTTTCATCTTTAATTAAAACATTTTGTCAATATCTTCGTCA
>JAQFZN010001299.1:0-17000 GCA_034687075.1 Geophilus carpophagus
TTACTACCTGCAGTTGAAAGAGTGCTACAATTATTTTCTCCTTTAAAATCATATTTTCTTTCAATTGATAAGTGTCCAATCGTTTTAAAAAATTTCTTTTTAAATGAACACGCTGAACTTTGGATTCAATTCCTTCAAACTCAAGCATCAGTATTTCATAATTCGATAAAAAAAATGGAAGGAGAGAAAAGTACAATTGTTGAAATTTCAGAAGAAATCAATGATCTCATTTTTAAATTTAAGGAAAGAATCGATTCTACATTTATACTACCAAGTTTAAACACTATTTTAATCAATCTAATTGAAAATGGAAATATAGACAAAAAATGGTTTATTAAACAAATTATAAATTTTTATACAAATATTGTTTCTTATCTAGAATTATGGGGTAAACAATTTGAGAAAATTACTCATTTTAAATAGATTAATTTAAAACGTCAAGTAAACTGGGACAAAATAGAAAAAACAATAGTTTTCATGAAAAAATATTTGTCTGAAACTGAATATCTGGCACTGGAAAATGAATTATTTGACGAAATTTCGTATTTAAAAAGATACGTAAACTTAGAAAAACTTCAACAATGGAACAATGAAGATACACCTGTTGATAGACGTTGGGCTCAAATTTTCAATCATTTTAATGAAAATCACATTCCTTGTGTTCATCTCGCAAAAGTTGTAGAATTTGCACTTTGTTTACCTGGCACCAATGCTGCTACTGAACGAGTGTTTTCTATTATAAATAATTTGTGGACAGCAGAAAAATCACAATTGAATGTTGATACTGTAAAGGCAATGGTTATAACAAAGTGCAATTTTGAGTGCAATAGTTGTGTAGATTTCAAGCAACAAATAGAAAAATGTGATGAACTTCTTAAAAAGGTTCATTCTGTTGAAAGATACACTTTTTAAAACTATTTAAGCTTAAAATAAATTTTTTTTGTATTTATTTATTTTTATTTAAAATGAATTTTTAATTTTTTGTAAATTTACTGCCTCCCCTGCCCCCCGCTCAATGTCCCGGATTGTGCCACAGAATTAATGGTCACCCTATCTTAAACCCTCCATTTTAGTCATTTCTTTCCATATTTTCGTTTTAAAATGTAAATTTATCTCATTTAATATCAGTGCAGTCTCGTATAAACCTGACATATAAATAATTTTCATAAATGAAAAGATCTGACAAAGTAAAACACATTTTTGTATTTCCAATCAAGTCATATGTTTTCTCCAATCACAGCAGCCAATGCCAATAAGCATTCTACACATTTCTTATTTTGAGTTTTCTCTTGTAAATATGTATTAATGTAATCCATAAAAACACATTTTAGTTCTAATTCCAATTACAATCAACTACACATGTTTACATGCTAAAATACAGAAAGAAATTATCTGTCTCACTGTAACCCATTGTTCCTCACACTGAGAAACAATATGACAATTTGCACTCTTTGAAATAAAAATTCATATTTTTTTTCAGGTTGGAATTAAGAGTTTTAAATTATACGTTATGTACATCAACATGTACAAATATGTGTGCAAATTTTTATTTTTCCATTTATTACTTTTACTTTTCTGCAAATGACCCATAAACAAAATGTGTTTCATTGTACCTCATTTTCCCTTAATCAATTCAGACATCCTTAATGAGTGGTCCCTGTAATATAAGTTACAACCATTTCCATAAATTACAAATTTAAAAAAGAATTTTTATTTACAACACAAACCATTTTAAAATTACTTAATCTAATCAATATTGTGTATCACACTAGTGATGAAACATCAAAGCAAACAATTTTCAATTTTTCTAAAATTATGCCTGTATTGATTTTACCTATCACAGTTATCCAGATTTCACTTTTTTTCATCACTGATAATCAAAAAATAACAAAAGCACAAAATTTATCTTACCAGGACATCTGTAATCTAAGAATGAGCCAATTCTCAAAATTATATACTCTGTGTGCACTCAAGATGAGAAGAAGAATTTGTAATATGATTGGTCGAACCTTTTTCACTAACTTCCTGAAAGAAAGTTACTGCACAAGAAATTAGTTTGATTACATATTATTTTGAATATACAGATTGTAATACATGTATTTTGGCAATAAAGGCTTATTTAAATCATAATGTTTCCCATGATAATACATTTGAAAAATATACAATTTTTTTTACTTTTGGTTACACAAAATGGCATCCACTTCATCTATGATGGATTTTTCACATAGCAGCACATCATCTTCCACTCTATTTGGAACATTATTTGATGTTTCTTTCAAATTATTAAGTGTGAGTCGTTGTTTATAAAATTTATTTTAAACAATACAATATAGAATAAACAAAATAGCAGTTAAGAACTTCCATAACATGAAACCCACTATGGAAAATATAATTGAACATACCCATTAAATTGTCGAATCATTGTTGAAAATGCACGTTAATGACCAATGAGAAACAAAAGATTACTAAATAGCACGCGGTACCAATCACACCAACTGGTATGACGTACCACCAATCTAAAGTGGTATATAAAGCCACCTTTTTGTAACTAGCGTAGACGTTAACACGTGTGCACACTGTTTAGTTAATAAACGAGATTTACCAATAATCATTAATTCCAATATATCTATATCTGTGTTGATATATTCAGCACTTTGCACTATCCATCGTAAATAATCTAGAACCAGTTAATTAATTGAAAAGTACCATGTGTTTTGAAAAAACTAAAATAAAACATTATTTTATGTGTATAAATTGTAATAATAATACACCAATGAAATATCAAAATTGAACATTCAATATTAAAAAGAAGCAGTCAGATCCAGACTATTTTGCCAAGGAGGGAAGAGGATGAACAAATTTTCCAATAAATAAAATAAAATTTGAATTATTTTAATCACTTAAAAACCAAAAAAATTGAAATATTACAAAATATTCTTTTCAATTCAATGTTTATGGCACTGGTATCCTACAACGTCCAGGGGGCTGGGGGGCGATCTGTATCTGCCACTGAGCAAATTAATAGCTAATTGTGACTGCCTTTCGGGCTACCTAACACATTTGGAATGTGTTAGACAGCTAGAAGGAACAGAAACGAATAAAATGGACTCAAGGCAAAGCTTTAAGTCAATCAACTCTTTATTTATGACATTAAGAAGATCCCTCGGATCCTCTTAGCCAGCTTCATCGCATTGCTGACAAAGTCAGCGACATCTAAGTTCTGTTGCCCACGACTCGTCACAGTGTGGCGAGTCATGATGATTTTACAATGCTCTGTGGCTGTTAACCACGGAGCAAGAAATTATCTGCCAAAAGGGGAATCCTCGGGAAGACCCAGGAATGACCGCATATCTGGCGACAAAGTCAGCCCGAAGAGACTAGAAGCCTTTCGGCTGACGCAAGTCTCGATCTCATGTCGGATCATAGGTCGGAGAACCTCTCTGACCTATGTCCGGCAATTAACTGACTGAACCATGCGTTTTGAGGATTAGAAGGGTCACGTGATCGGGAGGTGGGGCCTCCTGATAGACCTTGATTGGTGGATACATGTCATGTAGCGACCACAGGACGTCTGTCCAAAAGGCCGTCACATAATGACCTTTTTGAGCTACTTTTCGTCCCTTACCAGAGAGAGGCAAGTAATGAGTTGCCAATTAAGATTCAGTATCATTATAAAAAATTTTATTCATCTATCAAAGATTTATCTTTATTCAAAATTTATTTTTTCTTTTTTCTCACCAAAATACTTGCCTGTAACTAAAGTCCGGCTCTACCTAACTTGAAACATGAATCTGTAATCTCATTGGCTGGGGCGGACCACTGCGTATGTACACACAGAAGTTGTTAAAAGGTGTATGACTGCCAATGTTATTTGTCTAATCATCATCTGACTTAATGATGTAAACTGGAATGTCACTAAATTCTATCACAGTTGTGCTGTGGAAATGTTTGTAAACAAAATTTTTGTTGAACTTTAATTAAAATTTATTTAATTGGATAGAAAAAAAAATATTTATATATTCCCCCTTTCATGTAAAATCCCTGGTGTTGTTGGTGTTTTTGGTCTAAGTTCTCTAACGTTGGAATCCATTTTTAAAGTACCACTAAAAGGTAGAATAATTAAAAGGTGGAGAAATAAAAATAAAAAACAAACATTGTTTTAATGTTTAATTATTTATTTCTAATGAAGTAAATTATAATATGTATCAGTTTTAATTTCTTAAATAAACATTTATTTGACTTTTAATACACAAAATTCCTTTGGACTACATTTTGTTGATTTAGTATACTCTCCTAACTTGCAGTGGTTTGCCACAGCCAATGAGATTACAGATTCATGTTTCAAGTTAGGTGGAGCCGGACTTTAGTTAGTTTTGTAAATGTGGTGATCAAAGATCACAAGTAAAGATTAATAAATGTTAATGAATAATATTATGTTGATGAATAATGTTAAAGAATATTATTGTTATGTTTAAGATTAATTATAATGAATATTATTATAAAGGATGTTAGTTTTAAGGATATTATAATAGTGTATTGTTATCCTATTGTATTGTTGTATTGTGATTGACATGTTTTATGAATGACCCGCATGCAGGTCGCATGCCTCGGCATAGGATGTAAAAGCAATTAACTATGATGTAACGTCTGAGTATGACGTCATAAGGAGAGCATATAAAAGCTCATGAGGATGTGCACCATCACTTGCTCTGATTCTCTGATGTTAGATGCATCACAACCTAGATGCTAACCTCACCTATGCTGATGGAGCACATCTATAAGTCAATCAAGTCATTATATATGTATTACACATAAGTCTGTGCAATAAACATATTATCTTCATATTTAATCCTAAACTGTGTCCTGGCTTCAACTGATTCCAACTCTCACAGTAAAAATAACTTACAAACCCGTCAAAGTCGTTTAAAATTCACAAAAACAAGGCATATGCTTGGAAACAAGTGCTCTGGTCACGCTACTGAATTCAGGTTAATTTAATATTCATCATTTGTTGATACAAGGTGTAGAATGCATCGGCACCACTTATTGGTTATGTAAATGTCTCCTTTGTGCTAAACTGTTGTTTGCACAATTTTCACGTAATATAAACATAATTAATTTAATTCTGTATTTATTAAGAAGATATAAATTATATGTATATTACTATTAAATGTGTTTATTAAAACTGGCCATATAATTTGTTGTTAAGGTTAAAATGTGCACATGGTAGTGGGCTTTCAGGATAAACAAAACCACTAATTTTACAAGATGAAGTAATGTCATAACTTGTAAAATAGCTTCACTTGTTACAAGGTAAAAAAGATAGCATGGCGTTATAACATCAGCACCCTCTAATGGCAATTAGCTAAAATTAAAAGCGCATGTGCTGCTGTTGTTCATTTATAAACAACACAACTCCGATAAATTAAATTAATAAAACTGATTTAATTTGTTAAAGACTTTAAAGAGTTGTATTTACTAATTTCCAATTTATCAGTCTGTCTTGAATTTAACTCTTCTGGGTATAAATGAAGAAAATTCCTACATCTATATTCATAAAATTGCATCAACAACATTTATATAATGTATAATTTCTAACACAACACTGCACAGTGCCACCTTAACCATTGGGCTAAAAGGGCTGCATCCCTAAGGCGCCATGCACCAAGGGGCGCCATGTTGCGTTCTGGCCAGCAGCATCTCATACAGATTTTTAATATTTTTTAAATTAGCCCAGGGCGCCTAAATGTGTTAAGAGGGCCCTGACGCTGCATCAACATCTCTCATGAATGCTGAAAACACGTGGCGGGTAAAAATCTAAATGGCTATTTACATTTTCTTATTGCCAATGGCGCTCATCTGTTTTAATTGATACCATTTGTAACCTTAATTCATATAAATTTACACACAATAATGAAAAACTTTTTTATTTTATGATATACATTTATTTCAATTTTAAAAGTAGAATAAAGTCATTGCTAAAAGTAAACCAATTTCAAATAAAAATACAAAATGATTATTACAAATTTTTACTAACTCTAGTTAGTAATAAAAACAGTTACATGTGCAAAATAAAATACATTGGCATAATAAAATTTATTCCATTACTAATTTATATCAAACTACTAATAAAATATTAATAAATTTAAATAAACATTTAACATTATCTTGTATTTCATTTAGCAAATATTTATCGATTTGCTGTTTGTTGGAAACAATCTCATCCAACATCCTATTACTCACATGTGATAAACAATATCATAATGTTTTGTAGGTGACTCATCACCTTACCTTTTATGTAAATAAGCAAATACCAACTTTAATCAAGAAATACCAACACTGTTGTATACAGAAGAAAAGACAAAATAAATTTTTTTTTTAAATTCTTTTAGAATTTTTTAATTTTTTTTTAATATTTTATTTTTTTGGACCTTAGTAGCAATCATTAGTAGTGATCATTGTGATAATTTACCAATGTGATTTGTGATATTTTATTATATTTTATTATTGTCAATTATGTTATTGTGTTCACGAGATAAAAATGTTATAGCATGCGGCACGAGATGTTCTAAATGATAATGCGAGCTATTGTAATGTGTAAACGAGTATAACTAATTACATATATACGAGTGATCCTCCAAGAGAGAGGTTCAATATTTTTTGTACGAGCACCTTGCTCCTTATGTTTCATGATTAAACACCTGTTAAAGTTATATTCAATTCAACCAAACCATCTACTTTATTTCATCACATGGTAGCAGAGGATGGTTCTGCTAGTTGAATAATAAGATTAAGAACAAACAGGAAGAGCAAGCAACGAGGAAAAAAGGAAGAGTGAAAGAATTTGAAATTCAACTTCCAAAAACAAGAATCGAGAGCTGTTGAACAGCAAAAACGAGGCATTGGAAAAAATAGAAGATATTTAAATTCCAATTGCAAAAATAACGAGGAGAAAAATACTGATAACGCGGAGAAATTAAAAAACAAAAAAATTAGAAAAACAACAAAAAAAATATATAAAATACGAGGAGAAACAAAAAACCAAATAAACAAAATGGACAAAAAAAGAACACATGCCATTCCTATACTTAAAGAAAATAACTATAATCATTGGAAAGTATTAATGGAAGCCTACCTTGAAAGGCGCAAAATATTCGAATTAGCCATAGAGAAGGACAAACCCGAGGAACCTCAAGACCCGGCTGCAGCAGATTACGCGGAAAAATTAAAATTATATAAAGACTGGAAAGTAGCAAATGCCAAAGCATTATGGTACATAATAGAATATTTAACTCCAGCTCGACAAAACTCATAGGAGGATGAAAAAAGTGCTAAAGTTGTATGGAATGACTTAAAAACAAAAATGAAAAAAGAAAACGTTCAAGAAACAATTTTTTCTCTCGAGAGATTAACCCATATTAACATGAAGCGACAAGAGTCGGTCGCGCAATATTTCAAGCAAGCTGAAAATTTAAGGCAAAAATGCGATCCCAAAAATACAAAAATAACTGATGCAGAATTTTTACATTTCATAATACGTGGACTTAGAAAAGATTTTTCTAGCACAAAAAATACTTTCAGCTATTTAAAATTAACATTAAGCGAAGCCAGACAGGGGCTAATGGCTGAAGAAGCCAATAGGAAACAAGATGAGCAAAATAATAATTACAACCAATCACGTGACAGTAACTACTCATCAGTCATAAATCAAACGAGCACGATGGCGGACAGACGCAAAATATGTCACGATTGCGGAGAGGAGGGCCATTGGAAATTTCAATGTAAGAAAGGGCCCAAATGCTTTGAGTGCGGACAATTTGCTTATTGCGAAGCACAATGTGAAATTAGATTGAAAAAATTTAGACAAGCGGAGGAAAGATCAAAAAATCGGGGAGCGATACCAAAAAAGCAAGATGGCGCCAGTCACTGGAAACCGAGAGAAACGCATGTTACGACGAAAAGGTCAGCTTTGGTGAGTCAAGAACCTTATCAAACTTATGGACAAGCGTATGAAAAACCATGGGATGCTGATTGGGACATGGAACCTAAAAATCCACGCGAGGAAAGCGAAAAATTATTTAAACAAATTTTTATCGAGAGTAATAATGGCCAAGGAATAAACCCATGCGGTCGAACGCCACGAGACGCGATATACGAGGAAAGACATTACGAAGGCAAAATCGACAACCGAGATTCAAATAGAATAGTTAAAACAATCTATTTGAAAGATGGAATGAAAAAAATCATTTTTGCCAATAATGATTGGCGTTATGAAATGGCGCACAAATCATTCGCGTAGATTAAACCTAAATTGAGGGGCAACTGGTTTAAGCCTGGAAACACAGATAATATCAACTACGAGAAGGAATGAGGGTGTCAGGAAGAAAATTTAGAACCAGAGTGCTGGGATTTTGACGGAATGGATTCGTACAAAACGAACATTATAAAAAGTATTCGAATCGAGGACATTAAAATTCCTAGCCCTAAACCAGAACAACACGCGAAGGAAGATTTCAATATGGAAGCCAATTTACCAGATGAAGAATTATTGGAACAAATCCATGAAAGCTTCAAAAATGACAATTAGGTACCCGAGGAGTGACCAGAGGAAACACTCAAAGAAATAGAGCAAAATAATTGTCGTGCATTAATGCAAGTAGGTTATTTAAGTGATAGAAAACCTCTCTATATTATTCGCGGAGGAAAGGACACATATTATGATTTAATGGACGAGAACAAGGAAATCATTAGTATAAAAATGAATGAAATGCGATATACAAAGGACATTACTGCAAAACCAAAAAGATTAAAAGGTTTAGAACGTTCCGATGAACCATTTCCAATCATTGGTAAAATTCGAAGATTAAGGCAAGCAGTAATGGAAGATTGCAAACAATACCGAGACCTTCCATAAACAGGAAGAAACTATTATTGGGAACAAGGAAGATATAATACAAGTACAAAATCCTGATGAAATTTTATTAAGTGAGAACGAGGACGAAAGTATGCGAAGCGCGATTGAGGAGGAAATAAACGAGAACGAGGAAGAATCTGAAGAAGAAAATGTTTATCATTGTATCGAATGTATTTGCAAAAAATGTGAAAAATTTTGTTTAAAGAAATTAGAGTTGATAAATAAAAATAAAGTGCAACCGGAAGTCAACGCGGGAGAACAAATCGAAGTACGACAACGTGACAACCCGGAAGTACAACAAACCAACGCGGAGGAACAACAAACCAACGCGGAGGAACAACAAACCAACGCGGAGGAACGACAAGACAACGCGGAGAAACAACCCGATAGCAACAATCAACAAACAATTACAGATGAAGACAACGATTGGGAAGTAGAATGTAACACTTGTATGGTAGGATACAATTATAATAATATTTCTTTATTTAATAATAAGTGTAAAAGTACTGAAGTAAATAATTTAAACGAGGATAATAATTGTTTATACATACGTTGGAATGTGGACTCAGGAGCCACTAACCACATAACAAATAGAATAGACCTAGTAGATAAATTAATCAAAATCAAAAAAATTATATACACGGCAGGCAAGCCAATTTATAGTCAAGGTGTTGAAAATTTATTACTAAAGCATGAGAACGGTGTAACCAATTTAAACAAAATATTAATTGTTACCACTTGCGGGGAAAACTTATTATCGGTCCCACGAATTACCAAACATGGTTATGTATGTATATTTTTAGAGGAGGGATTAATTTTAGACAAAAAGGATTGTTACCTTGAGATGTATAATTATTTATTAAGAGATAAACGAGAAGGTAATAAATACCTTATAAATACACAAGTTGAATTAAACGAGAGCACACATATTGCATGCAATGATTTAGAAATGTTACATTTAAGAATGGGCCATATCAATTGTAAACAGCTAAAGCTTATGCATGATGAGATCATGGTAAGAGAACTTGAGAAAATTAAATTTGACAAATTGAATTGTATAACTAAATGTATTACATGTTTACGCGGTAAATTGAAAAGTTGTAAACACAAAAGTTTGTTCAAAAGAACTTCTAATACTATTGGAGAATTAATACATACAGTATTAGAGCCACCAACTATAAACGAGGAGAGATACATTTTAATAATGGTCAACGATTTTAGTCGAAAGATTTTTCATGCATTAATGAAAACTAAAGCAGAAACTCCTGAATTAATCAAACAAAGATTAGAGGCCATTGAAACCTTTACAGGAAACAGAGTAAAAATATTAAGAAGCCATAATGGGGCGAATTTGTAAACGCTAGATTAGATGAATATTTAAAAAGAAAAGGCATAAAACACAAGCTAACCATTCCTTACCACCCTCAAATGAATGGAGTGGCCAAAAGGGCAAATCAACAGATAATGCATATAGTGAGAACAATACTAATTGACTCATGTTTACCCAAAATATTTTGGGGTGAGGCACTCAATTGTGCAGTTAGGATCAAAAACTTAAGTCACACGAGAACACATGGAAAAACACCCGAGAGTATTTGGACAAACCGAACACCTAGTGTAAACTTTCTTAAAAGGTTCAGATGTGTGGCTATTGTTCACACAAAAGACAATAAAATACTCCCGAGAGGGGAACTAGGCATTTTTATGGGATATCCAATTAACAAAAAGGGATACAAGATCCTAATGTTAAATAACAACAAAATTGGCGAATACTATGACGTGGAATTCATAGAGAACAAGTTAGGATATAGATACTTAGAAAATGACAATGAGAGCGAACACGAGGAAATTAATGATAATAAAAGCGAATTAAATTCAGACATAAGCAGCAACAATTTAAGTTCTGAAAATAATTTTTCAGAAAGAGATGAGGGCGGGGATGACCCTATAAATTTAAATTTAGATAATAATGTTAGAGGGGAACCAAATGAGATAATACAAGAGCCAGAACCTAACGCGATAGTAGAACAAGAACAGCCTATTAATGATAACGAGGAGCAAATATATCAAAGAGGCAGACGCTTAGGCCAAACGAGAGCAGTAATAGAAGTACAAAAACAACTAAATCGCAAACAGAGAGAGAGAGAATTAGCGGAAGCAGGCGTAAGATGTTCAGAACGATTAAGGGACAAAACACTATTTGCTAGCAACTTGATTATTCCTAATACTTATGATGAAGTATTAAAAAGCCCTCAGAAAGAGCATTGGATAAAAGCAATCGAGGATGAGCAGCTTAGTGACAAGGATAGATTAAAAGTTTGGACTTTGACTAAATTGCCACAGGGCATAAAGCCAGTAAAGTCAAAGTGGGTTTTTAGAGTTAAACCCGCAGTAAATGGCGAAATAGAGAGATTCAAAGCACGACTCGTAGCAGTCGGCTGCTCTCAAAAATATGGCAAAACTTACGAGGAGACTTTTTCACCTGTTGTGCGAACAGAAACAATAAGATTATTAATAGCGATTGCAGTACAATTTAAAGCAAAAATAAGATTACATGACGTAAAAACAGCTTATTTGAAAGGGATATTAAGGGAAGATGTGTGGATGAAACCTCCACCAGGTTTTGATGAGGATAAGACTATGGGCTGCAAACTAAACAGATCCATATACGGTTTAAAACAATCGGGGAGAAATTGGCACGAGAGATTAGATAGTATATTGTTGAACGCAAGATTTAGCAAAAGTAAAGATGATGAATGTCTTTATTATGTCATATAGAATGACAAATGGGTATTTCTAGCCATTCATGTCGATGACTGTACAACAATATATAATAGCGACGAGCTTGAGAAACAAGTAGTAGATTTAATTAAGAGAGACCTGATATTAACTACTAAAGAGAATCCTAATCAGATTTTAGGAATGGAGATAAAATATAACGAGAATAACATTATTTTACACCAGAGCACGTATATTAAAAACTTACTAAAGAAATACGAGATGACAGATTGCAATATATGCAAAGGAGTGGGCGACGTTAACCAAAACATAGATGAGTACGAGAATAGCTCAGAATTTGATAGTAACGAGTATCAGCAGCTAATGAGTTCATTGCAATATTTAGCGGTACACACGAGGCCAGACATAGCGCACACACTAAGTAACCTAGCGAGATATAATAATAATCCAAGATTTATGCATTACGAGGGATTAAAACGAGTATTGAGATATTTAAAGGGAACAGTTGATCTAGGATTAAAATATGAGAAATCAGATACAATTGAGCTTATAAGTTATTGTGATGCGTCACAGGACCGCACAATAGATAGTAAGGGATTTAACGGTTACATGCTTTTCTTTGGCAAAAGTTTGATTAACTGGAGGAGTAAAAAACAAACTATTATTGCGATGAGTTCCACAGAAGCAGAATTAGATGCTTTGACTGAGATAACCAAAGAGATTCTTTGGACAAATGATGTGTGTAGAGAAATTTTACAAATTGATAATATCAAAAAAATTGTTTATTGCGATAATATGAATGTGATAAAAATGTTACGAGAAGGTTCACAAAAACTGAGAACAAAATATTTGAGGAGGCGTATAAATTATTGTAAACATAACCTAACTAATTTTAATATCGTTTTAGATTATGTAAGCGGCGAAAATAACCGGCGGATATACTCACGAAGACAATATCTGGAAGAGCGTTAAAATGTGTGATTAATAATTTTATGTTGTAAACCTTATTTCATTATTGTTATTATTATATAAAAAACATCCCAAATGAGGGGAATTTGTGGTAATTTACCAATGTGATTTTTGATATTTTATTATATTTTATTATTGTCAATTATGTTATTGTGTTCACGAGATAAAAATGTTATAGCATGCGGCGCGAGATGTTCTAAATGATAATGCGAGCTATTGTAATGTGTAAACGAGTATAACTAATTACATATATACGAGTGATCCTCCAAGAGAGGTTCAATATTTTTTGTATGAGCACCTTGCTCTTTATGTTTCATGATTAAACACCTGTTAAAGTTATATTCAATTCAACCAAACCATCTACTTTATTTCATCAATCATTAGTAGCGCTACTATTTTGCTAATACCCATAATTGAATTCAAATTTTTCTTAAGCAAGGGGGAGGTAACTGACCCCCTCCATTGCCCTCTCCTCTGAGCACCTACGGTTGTCTAATAAAGCTTTACCCTTGGTAAATCAACCTTATCCCATAATTCATTTAAAGATGACAAATCTTTACTTGCTTCAGCTACAAAAATTTTCCGTACATCTTTATTTTTCATAATACCATAAGCAAAGTTATTAAATGGATTGAATGGATCGAGCACCAGAGGTCGCTGGTCACAAACAGCTGTATTTCTTTCCGGAACCTTTTCTTTAACTTCAAACTTGATGTTCATGTTATCAAAATTTTTGACTGCTTCTAAAAACTGACGAAAAGCTATATACAGTGATCTTTCCCCGGTATTTTCTACTTTCTTTGCCACATCAACAGCAATCAATTCGAAAAGACTGGAACGGCCTGAAATGTATTTAATTACCGGACATCTCTTATTCCAGAATTTACAAAGTCGAATGACATCTTTTACAAATAGCGATTGGTTTCTAAAGAATTCTAAATGAGCAAACACCAAATTACTGCTTAAACAATACCGTGCAGTTATTGGTCTTATTTTTTCCATTTCCTCCCATACACGTCTAATTTGCTCATCCTCATCTTGACTGAAATTTATTGCAGGTACAATATCAACATCAAAACGGCCAATTTTTGTTGTTAAAGCGACACCTTTTTTGGGTATTCTGCAACTAATTCCATTTGCCCCTAACAGTTCTTTAAAACATTTCAATATTTGGGGAAAATCGTCGACTGAGATACCATTTACCATTACAACTAAATCAACGTCAAAACCAATATCACCTCGGGAAACAGCAGTTTTCTTGCCTAAACTACCAGCGATGACGCGACCACCTATTTTATATTGCTTTTGCTGCTTTTGTAGAATTCAAAATATCTGATCAGCAAATGTATTGGTTTGTTTTTCATCGTCCTCGGATGGTACCAAACTTCGGACGAATTGATAAAGTAGTTGATTCCATTTATCTTCAGAGTAGGCCATTTTGTACAAATATTCGATCACTTTCTGTACATAGAAAATAAATTTAATACATGAATTAAAACAACCATTAAAACGGTTATTTGTTATAAATTTTTAAATAAAACTAATACCTGTGATTTTAGCTTTGGCTTCGATTTTGCTCACTCCAACACGTTACAATAGTACGAAGCTAACTACGCCAATATGTATAGCAAGTGATGCTAAACGTAGGAGAATAACAAATAAAATTATCAAAAATATAAATTTTCGTTAAATGGCACTCAAGACTTTTATACGGAAGCGTCCTGAGGACATGGTGTATTCATTTAAAATCTTTGTTTTGTATATATAACAAATCTGTTTTCTATGTATAACAAATCTGTTTTCTATATAAAACAGTTTGTTTTCTATACAAAACAAATCTGTTTTGTATATAAAACAATTTGTTTTCTATACAAAACAATTTGTTTTCTATACAAAACAATTTGTTTTCTATACATAACAAATTTGTTTTCTATACATAACAAATTTGTTTTATATACATAACAAATTTGTTTTGTATAGAAAACAAATTGTTTTCTATACAAAACAAATTTGTTTTATATACAAAACAAATTTGTTTTATATACAAAACAAATTTGTTTTATGTACATAACAAATTTGTTTTCTGTACATAACAAATTTGTTTTATATACAAAACAAATTTGTTTTATGTACATAACAAATTTGTTTTCTGTACATAACAAATTTCTTTAGTATACAAAATGTGTGTGACATCTGGTGATCATTTACTAGTTTTGAATCAAAAGTTTCAGATTGATTTTTCCATTTTTTTATCTTGATTTTGACCTAAGTTGGAATTTCAATTTCTTCTAAGTCTACTTTTTATCATGGATTTCAGAAGTAGAGATGAAATTATTCAGCATTATTTTTTATTAGGATTATCACATACTGAAATTCTGTACTGTATTGCAAAAAATCACAATATTGTGTTTTCTGAGCGTCATTTGCGAAGAGTGCTACAAAAATTGCAGTTATTTCGAAAAAAACATTTCTCCAGTTTATCTAGTGTAGCTGCATTTATTCATCACCAATTAGATGGTTCTGGTCAAATGCATGGCTATAGATGGATGCATCAAAAACTAATTCAGAATGGGTTTACAGTAACTCATGAGACAGTAAGACTAGCATTACAAATTTTAGATCCAATAGGAGTTGACATAAGACAGAAAAAACGTTTAAGAAGAAGGAAATATTTTTGTGCTGGTCCAAATTTTTTATGGCATATAGATGGATATGATAAATTAAAGCCATACGGATTATGTATTCATGGCTGTATTGATGGGTTTTCAAGAAAGATTTTATGGCTAAAGGTATTTTCTACTAATAATGATCCATCAGTGATTGCAGGATATTTTATTGATTATGTGTCAGAAATTAAAGGATGTTCAAAAATTGTGCGTGCTGATAATGGAACAGAAACTGTAAGCATTAATCAAATGCAAATTTTTTTACGCAGCAATGAAAATGAAAACAATGATAATATTTGTTTTATTTATGGAAAAAGTACTGGTAACCAACGAATAGAAAGCTTTTGGAGCATATTGAGAAAACAAAATGTTCAATTTTGGATGAATACTTTGCTGCACTTAAGTGATGTAGGTTTATTTACAGGTTCATTTTTAGATAAGGAATTAATTCGTTTTTGTTTTATGAATATTGTTCAGGTATATTTTAAATTAAATAGTAATGAATATTTTATCATTTATACTTTTTTTTATTAGAATGAACTAGATGAAGTTGCTCATTTATGGAATTCTCATCGTATCAGACCTGTAAAAAATTCCATTTGTTCATCTGGTAAACCAAATATGTTATATTCTTATCCTGAAATATATAACACTAGAGATTATTTATGTAAAATAGATGATGATAAATTAGATGTTTGCAAAACTGAATGTAAATTTCGAAATTATCCTTGTGATGAAGATGTGTTTGAATTATTAATTTTATTGATGGAAGAAAATAATTACTTGGTTCCTACAACTGCTGATGAGGCAGTATTGTTATACACAAATTTAAGATCAAGCATTATTGAACTATTATAGAGAGCAGTTCAATACTAAAAAGATGAAAAAAAGATACTGATTTTAAAAAATAAACTTACAAATCTTATGGCTTAATCTTTTCTGAGAGATAAAAATATTTTAAAATATAATTACATTATTTACGTTATTTAAATAAAAGGTTAATTCTTTACTGATACTGAAAAATCAACTACAATTATAAAATATAAAAATTGTAAGAACTGAGAAACTTATTATTTAAAATAAAATGAAACAAAAAACTTGTGTAATAGACTTTTAAATTGCAATTAAATTCAAATAGTATGATTAAAATAATTTTTTCTAATGGTACAATTTAATAAAAGAAGTTGTAATTTAATTGGTTTTGGAAAGGTGGATTTTATATTATGGATGAAATAACCAATTGGTACTAGTGAAAACAAGATTTATAGGAGGATCTGCATGCACGCAAATTATGTTAAATGATAGAGTATGTATAGGTCAATATAAAATGAAATTATTACACTATTAAAGATGAATTATGTTGAGTGTTAATAAAAAATAATTTACAATTTTAGCTTCAAATTTTTCGATTAAGTGAAGATGTTTCAGTGATTTTAGAATTAAATCTATAGATAATATCAACGTAAAAATATAAAATAATACAGTACTCATTTAGGTAAATTTGATTGGTAAACGTGCAATAAATAAGTTTTAGTTCAGGATTATTTATAAATGCTTCTGATAAATTTTTCACTAATTAAAGCATTTGAAAAATAAATTATTATTATAATTCGGCATTATCAGAGAAATAAATAAAACAAATAGAAAAGCTGCACGATAAACGATTTAGCTTAGCTGCTGAGCTGCCTATAACTTCATTTTAAAGTTGTTAA
>JAQFZN010001300.1:0-17000 GCA_034687075.1 Geophilus carpophagus
CAAAATAGATTTTGCATTCATTCTCTATGTATGGCGGGCCGGATACAATGCATATCCGACCCGCTGACGCGGGCCGGGTTAGTGGTGTTCGCGGGCCGGACTTGGCCCGCGGGCCGTAGTTTGGAGACCGCTGATTTACATCATTTTTAACCAGAAAACCATTGCAAAATGCTATCAACTTTAGACAAATTTGTGACGTCATAAATATACTTAAACACAAAAAACTACGCACTTATTGTAAACTCATGAACACAAACATTAAAAAATAATCAATTCCACAATTTTCTCCATTAATTAAAATAAATATCACTTAATTAAAAAAAAACCTCGAAACTGTAAATAAATACACTTCGAATCCATCCACACCTATGAAAACAAAAAAACCCAGAAAAGAAATAAAAAAAACGTCCCAAGATAAATTTGTTCGCACAATTCCATTGCTTATACTCGGTGATCCTTAGAGCATCACTTGGTCGTTGTCGGGCAGCAAACATTCTCTCAAAATCATTGCTTTTCATCCTACAATAAATGCGACATAGAGATGGATGAAGACCATCTTTCTTCAGGGACAACGCTGACCCCTTCTGACGACCAACGAGGTTGCTATAGGAAACTGCCGCAATAACCATAAATTGCCCACACAACGCAAAGAGGAATTAAGGCCCACTTCCCAAACCACCCACCTCAACACACAAATAACTCACTGCTAACTCCAAAACCCCCATCTTTTTCTCATGCTTTACGACTCGTAAAGGTCAAGCCATAAAGACCTTCCTTATGCACTCTAATAGCAATTAAACTGGGCGACGTCCTCTCTAGGATACCGTATTTCTTCCAATAACTCACACATTTTTTATTTTTTAATATTTTATTTATTTTAATTGTAGATGAATTTTTATCTTTGTAAAAAATGTGATAACTAAATAAGCAATTACAGAAGCCTCGTGATACAATAGGGCACTACGGAAGCCTAAAAGAGACATCCTCTATTTTTTTAAATCGTAGTTCTGCTTCTAAATCGAATTATATTTGAGTTGCACTGATAGTTTAAGCTCTTGAAGAGCTGAAGAATCACAACAAGCTGTAAGACACTTAAAGAAACTCACTAATCATCCCGTCTCTCTTAAACCAGTCAATCAACATTGACTGCCTGATTCAAGCAGATATAAAAAAGTCATAAAGTAGAATGACACCTGGTGCTAGAATCCTTTAACTATAGTTAATTGGTAGTAACTGATTTTTATAGTTAATTTATAGATTATTTTATGCGAAAACAATCTCAGTACAAAAGAAATTAGTAGGCATTAATTTTGATTTAAGTCAGCCATAATTGTTTCAATTTTATTAAAAAGTAAACTCAGGGCCCTCTTAACACATTTAGGCGCCCTGGGCTAATTTAAAAAATATTAAAAAACTGCATGAGATGGTGCTGGCCAGGGCGCCTCATGGCGCCCCTTGATGCAGGCCGCCCTAGGGCTGCAGCCCTTTTAGCCCAATGGTTAAGGTGGCACTGAGTAAACTGGAATTTAATTTTCTAGTGTACAATTGTGTCAAAACTATTACAGAAAAAGATATACTTTATCAATACAAGTAAAACCAACATGGCTGACTAGTGATTGATGCTGTAAGCTTCCCATAACAAAAGTGAACTAATTGCAAATAGTTCACTTTGTAAATGAAAATAAATCAAAACTAACGATAGACAAAAGTGAACTGGAATTTCATTTTCTAGTCTAATTGCGTCAGTACTGTTATAAAAAAATATGGCTGTGTGATAAACTTTTTTTAAAGTAAAGTAATAATAAAACACAAGTCAGCCATTTTCCATAAATTCATCAACTTCCGTTACTAGGAAAGCCATGAATCTTCTCCTTTACTCAAATTGATAAAACAAAAACCCATATGTCTTTATCATAAAGGTATTGAAAAGTTGACACAAGGGAAGACACTAGAGTTAGTTCAAGGTATACGCGAGAGGAATTGTGGGAGCGGAGAAAAGGGGGGGATGATGGGGATAGTAGTTGAAGAAATGGAAGGAGATATGTTGGGGTGGATGGAAGGTGGGGGATTTTCCTTCAGACGCGAGAACCCGAGAAAATAATGGCAGGACACGAGCAGGATTGACTCTGTTCAGCACAATCTGATTTTGCCAGATGAATGAGCTGTCACGAGAGGGCTTTCACCATAAATCACTCGCATGCGGAGTGGGGGTGGGGTAGAGATCGAGTGAGCTCAGTTAGCGCGTCCAACGCCGACAACCAGCACAAACATTTCTCACCCACACTCTACTTTGGCTTGAAAAATGACGGCGTAAAATGCGAGTCGACAAATCCCGCTTATTCACCTACGTTCTATGGTTGAAGAAATGAACCCTTTCGGGAGAAAAGAGAAGTAAAAAAATGTCTGCGAGTTAAAGTAAATAAAATTAAATATCGACTTTAAAATCCTTCTTTTTTCACACTGTAGTTGAGTTGATAATAACTCAGGTGTTACGATAAATCGAAATCGAAATTAAAAAAATATGTGTAATAAAAATCGACTAAAAAAACTCGGAAAAAAAAAATTACAAACTGATATAAATCAATTCAATTCAATATGAAAATAAAAGATTAATTAACTCGATATAAAAATCGATAAAACTTAAAAAATAATCGTAGTAGATAAATAAAAATAAAAAATCCAACATTGTAGTTTTTAAAATCGATTTTCCCGTGAACATCGATATCTAACTAGTAGTATTTTCTTCCGAAAAATAAATTTTCTTTCAATTTTTAAAATTCAGCAGAAAAAAAAAAATCGATTTTAATCAAATTCACCATTCAAATCCCTACATTATTAAAACCCTTAAAATAAAAAGCCTAAAACACTTGAATAATAAAACAAAAATCCCACATAACTCAACCAGTTCATGTCACCATCAAATACCAAACAACCAATTCCCATCCCATAGCAATAATAAAAAACAGAAAACTAAACAACCCCCCTCTCACTCGCACCTGTTCCACATCTCTTCACCCTTGAAAAAATAGACAAATGACACGCCATCACATAAAACTACAAATCACCTACAAGCAAAACCTAAATTAAAAAAATTCAGATCCCAGTACACTTTTGAATGCTAAAAACGAAAATTAACACATGTTAAACATTCACAACTGTACTGGAAATCCGAATTTTTCCATTTCTTTAAAAAAAATAATAATAAAAGTCAATTAAGAGAACACAATTTTCACTCATCATCTCCCTGAACCCTATTACAAGTGCCCACCGGCCACCTGGTGACAAAATACAATTTTCATCCAATCATGATGAATCCTGATGACACGGATGCTGATACGATTACCTATCAACGTTCATTCTGTCACTAAGGATATTTATAGCGAGGGGTTCAATTTCCACTTCCCCTTCCTGCCACCAGAGCTAATCTTATCCCATTCTCTATTGATCGTCCCTTATATTCGTGGACCCCCCTCTCTGCAGCTTTAGAAGTAGTAGGATTACAGGTAATGGGTCTATTAACCTGCTAACCTTCGCCAACGGGGAAGGATCGCTTTTATATCTCGCTGAAAATAAGTGCAGTCTCCATTCTACTGTACGGTGTATGAGTGAGGTGGGGACAGTATGTCCTAACGTTGGTTCGAGCAAATAAAATTATCATAAAAGAACAAATTAAGTGCGAAAGCTGGATCAGTAGTGATGTGAAAACGATCGGTTCGTAGAACAATGCTGGATTGAGAGGAAGGAATTATACATAAGTGTCGATTTAATGTTAAATTGAGTCGAATAATGAAAATAAATTCAATCATTTCAATTGTTTTCACGTTTTAATGGGATGGGAAACTTGTGTCAACTTGTGAGTCAATTTCTTTTCATTCAGTTGACAAAATTCAATGGCATTAAATTCCTCGAGTGGCTTAAGATAATACCATAAATACCCACATATAGGATGCATTTTTTTTACTTAAAAGTAGGCCTAAAAACCCAGGTGGGTCTTTTACATGGATACTTATTTTTTAAATTATTGATATATATAAAAATTTCAAATTACAATATTTATCAATATTTATCCTCGTCGTCACTGTCCTCATTAAACGATTTTTCCATGGTTTTTAAAGTCAAAAATCCACTGCGTCCTATACATGGTATCATCCTTTATGTGGGTATTTATGGTAGTGTATTTTCTCTATTTGCATTTCTTAAAAGGTATAAAATAGAACAAGTTAATAGATATACAGCATCATGAATACTATTTGCAGTTACCATTTTCTCTTCTGACGTCATAACACAGAAATTTTTAAAATTTCATGTCTGTTGCATGGCTACATCTAAATGCTTTCCAAAAGCCGATTTTGTTAAACTCTTGAAATCAACCAAATAGATTTTTGAGTTTAAACAGCTCACTGAAATCTTTCTTTCCATACGAGTTCTCAGAACTAGTTCTGAGATCCAAATATAACTACATTAAAACAGTACTAACCACACAAGTGGGACTGATTGCTTCCATTTTTCATCATTTGTTTTCTTCATTTTGTTGAAATTATAGTAAAAGAGACACTAGGTGCGTTCAATATCTTGGCTTACATGGCTTTGCTGTCCCAGATTGGCTTTCGTGGCTTTCCAGGACAGGAAGTAGATGCAAATTACGTCATTTTTCGCAAAGCCAAATTTACTAAAGCTGACTTTACGGAAGCTAGTCTGGACTAGCTTTCCGATAGCTAAATCAGCTTTCGTGTGGCTTTCCCATCACTTCGTCGCCGCCATCTTGTTTTGACTTAGATCGACGTGTGCTTGGATATTTGTTTTCTCTAATTTAAAATCTTTTAAAAGAAGATTTGAATTTAATTTCTTCTCCTATCTTTTTTAACCTTTATTTCTGATCTTGGGATCTTAGAACTAGTTCTGCGAACTATTTGGAAAGTTATTGTTTTTGCCGCCATTTTGTTGTTTAATCATGGGATCCAAGAACTAGTTCTAGGAACTATTGTGGAAAGCTAATCCTTGGCTAATCCCTGAAAGCCACCTGTTCAAAGTCAAAAGCCAATTTAGTGGATTTCACTATAGCCACTAAAATGGCTTTCCAAAAACCAAAAAATATTGAATGCACCTACTGATCTAAGTCAAAACAAGATGATATCAGATTTTTTAATGGAAAGTAACTCCAACATTGGTCATGGCACAACATTTTTTTGCTCCCCCTCCCCCCAAAAAAGTGCTAGTTTCATATCTTCCAAAATTGATTGTCAAACCTTTTGAGCCATAAGATAGATGATTTCATCACAAATGCTTTTGGATAAATAAAATGTGTTCCCTGATCCACAATTGTTATATTTCTTGACGTAATGTTTGAGAAACAGATCAAAACTAGCAACTAACTCTACAATCTGAGATGTCTAGATGCTAAGCAACCAAATCATACTGTTGGAAGCTAAGTCTTGTAATTTTGCCAAATAAAAACTAAAGCAACTTCTTATTTTGGTTTTAAAAAATTGGATTTCAGAAAGCAGATTTTCAAACTTTATGATTGTTATGCTTAGTTCACACTGGTGTTCACACTGAGACGTAACGTAACTTAAGATTGTTTAACAATGCATTATTGGATTGAAGTAAGAAGTAACGTAACTTAAGAACTTACGTCCAACCAATGAGGATATAGCTGTAATTTACGTCCAACCAATGAGTATATAGCTGTAATTTACGTCCAACCAATGAGGATACTGTTTGCAATCTCCACAGAAACAATATTATATGAGAAATTGTGTGATTTGTTTCCTCCATCCAACAATGTCTATTATTATGATTGGTTGTTTACTAATTTTTGCAGTAAGCAGTGTGAACAAGAACTTAAGTTACGTTACGTTACTTTACTTTTCTTAAGTTACGTTAAGTTACGTCTCAGTGTGAACTAAGCACAATAGTATTTGGTACCAAGTTATTGGTCAAAGTTGACTAGTATTTAGATCTTAGAGTTGTTTAGTCATAGTTGCTATGTTCTTGAGAGTTAATTCTTGCTGCTGTGCAAAATTGGTGTTGCGCAATGAAGCCTTTCACTGTGTCTACTACATTCCATTTCAGGAACATCTCGTGTTTCAACACCTCAAGCAAAACGAGATTATCGCTTTAATTTGGCGATAGGAAATGCCAAATTGAGAGAATGCACATTTATTTGAAACTTCTGGAATAAAAAATTACATTTACAATTCTTTTTTTAAATTTATTTGTCACGTAGGAATACACACCTGGGGTGGTATTCATAAAGCTACTTATGCACAATTTTTTGCATAAGATTTAGCTTAGTCAAAAAATGGTATTCATAAAGGTTTCCGTAAGTGACTACTTAAGAAAATTATTAAGCAAAGTCTGTAGGTCACTTAGAAATTTGCGTAGGAAATCACTTATGTAAACTTATATGAATACAAATAAGAGCTTTTTTAAATTGTGCGTACGCACTTCTTAACTTTTAACATACGAACTCACTAATGCATTCTTACACACGTTTTTATGAATGTCACCCCTGCTCTCAGATACATTCGTTATTGCCAGTGCCGGATTAACCCATGTAGAGGCCCTTAGGCTGTCAAAATCTTGGGGCCCCCTTTGTACTTTGCAAATTATATTTTAATATTTTTTGAACTACAAAATCTTGATAAACCAATTTTATTAAACAAAACAAACATTTTTGAACATTTTCATTGGCAGCAAGACATTCCTCCAATACAATATTATTTTTATTTTTTGTTGCGGGGCACCTAAATGGTGTGGGGCCCATAGGCTGGAGCCTACTCAGCCTAATGGGTAATCCGGCACTGGTTATTGCTTTCTGTTAAAACGTCAAATCGTCAAGCAAAAGAATTAGGAGGTGTTGCCATTGCTTTGGGTAGTTTAATTGGTTTGGGTATTGCTATGGCCAGGAAATAAGTCTTTTCGAACAGCATTGAATTTAGACAACATCAAGGCGATGTTAACAAAGTTTAATGGATGATTTACATGTATCAATGTACAATTACCGACTGTAAAGTCATTATCTTCCCACCTGATTAGCTACTATTAATATCATAGCTAGAAATATTCCCATACAAATCAACAGAGCATTTACAATGAAATGCGGTGTGCCGTTTGAATCATCATCCTTGTCAATGTCATACATCAAGAATCGTTCAGTAGTAGATCGTTTGTCATCTTTACCGTTATTAGAACCATTGCCATTCAGATCTTTAGGAGGATCAGACGTTTCTAGAGGCGGTGGTTCATCTGTAGGTCCTGCATCTCGCTTCGGTCGTAATCCTGTGAAAATACATGTATTTTATCCTTACTTTAAAAATTGTTTTTACCTTGCAGCGATGAACGTCGATCTCCATGACTTGCAGTTGATAAAGCCGTTAAACTGACTAAAGTATTTTTGGAAAATATTAAAGGATTCTTTTTTTTCTTTTTCATTACCTAGACCAAACAGCATACATAATAAAGATCTCATTATTTCACAAGTTGAAAAACAGTTTGTAATAGAAATGAATGGCAGAAGTAAGAAAACAAAAATAAAGTATTTTGATACAAATCACATTTAGGCTTAAGTGAGTGTAGAACGTTCTGTTAGCATCTTCATCCTGTCAATCCACAAGTTTGAATGAGACTTTGCTGATAAGGTTGCGCCGTAAATTCTGTGCTGTGATTGGCTGATAGGTTCTACTGTTATGTGACGTAGCAAACTCAATGTTGTTTGTTTACATTATGTTATGTTATACTTCGATATTATTTTCGAGATTTGTGCAAAATTAATATAATTTCTTACCTGCTTATGAGCAACTAATGAATTGTAATGTTGTTAAACCTAACAAGAGGAAATAAAATTTGACATATCACTAATGTTGTTTATTAATTATTTAATTTAAATAAACGGATTTAAACTAAAATTAGTTTATATTGAACATTTTAAGAGGAAGAAATGTTTCACTCTTACTTTCGGTCATCGCCACACAAGGCTAATAACCTTGAAGGAAAGGAAACTTGCAAACACCTGCAAATAAATAGCTCGAAGGTATTTTTCTTGTGTAATTGTAAATATTCATCAATGATGCACGTGTAATCTGAAATCAATTTAAATTATATTCTCTAATTAATTGTAATATTCATTAGTAATAAATTTTCTTTATTTTATAGCGTATGTAGTTAATTTGCTATTTAAATATTGTCAAATTAGATGAAAAATGAAGTTAAAATTGTTATAAATTACAACACAAGTCGCTTTAAAAGCAAGATAAGCGAAGGTGGATGTTGAGTTGATGTAATAAAACTATAAAAACGTCGACAAAATTTATTATCCTTTCTTGATAATGTCAATTTACAACTTTATTTTCTTTATTTTTCTAAAATTCATCAAATAACGTATACAATACACGTATTTTGAGTAAAAATTCAAGCAAAAATTAACATAAACAAATAAAAATCAACATTTGTCTAAGCAGAAATCATTTTTTACTACAACGCTCTACAAAGCATTCACAATTCACCACAAGATGTCGCCGATGGCTCACTCGCTCTCTCAGGTGTGCAAGCACGCGTTATCTACTCTACCTGCTGCGAAAGGCAGCAACCACCTGCAGGATTCGGGATACAGCGAATAATAGGGTAAGTTTTATACATTTATTTTATACATTTTCCATCCATCCTAGTCTCTTTTCACTGCAATTATAAAAATTATTCAAAATCCGGTTAAAATTAAAAGTTTAAATCCACTTTTTAATGTCGGCCGTAGTGACAGGAACTGTGATGGGGCCGCCCACTTGATTCTCTAACGAGGCAATCTCACCCGTTATAAATGATAAACGGTGTTGTTGTTCTATGAGAAAAAGTTGGTTAATCGCAATTAAACACTGATAATAAAATCTAATCGAGGTTAGTGAACGTTAAAATTGAGTTTTTAATTTAAAAATGCGAATTAAAACTCGTCCAAAGTGTTGAACTCAAGGTGGCTGTGTTTTTGTTGACATTTTTATTAATGCATTATGGGAAAAAATTAAGAATTATGGGTAGAGAATGAGAATGACAGTTAAGTTTGAATTTTATTTGTTTGTATTTGTTTGTTTGTATCATCCCCAAGACCCAGTTCAGTTTTATTTTAGTTGTTACTATGACTACTGGTCCTTATATCCTGTTAATTGTCACTGATGGATGTTTTATTATTTGAATGAGAATAAAATTACAGTAAGCTTTCTTTCAAGGTGTTTACAGTGTGTGAATGTAAATAATAATAAATAATAAAAGACCTAAACCTTGAATATTTTGATATGATATCAACTTGTAGTTTATCAAAGGTTTATATCTCATGGCCACACCTTGAAACTGGGGATTTGAAACAAGGGTTAGATGTAAACAGGTGGTTTTTAAACTTGGGTGGAGGCTAGGATGTGAGGTTTTTAAAAAAATAATGGAAGTGGTTTGTTTATTTACCAGTATGTGTACTGGGTTTTAAAGGCTGGTTTTAGTACTCTGTTTGATTTTGATACTGAAAATTTAGAGATATTTGAGGAAAAAGTGTTAAAATGTTGGTTTAATTGAATTTAGATTTGTTAGTACTGGTTTTCTTGTGTGAGTACTGGTTTTCTTGTATGAGTACTGGTTTTCTTGTATGAGTACTGGTTTTTAGTGGCTGATTTCAGTGCTGAGTTTGATTATTCTTGTTTCAGCTTTGGGTAGTAAAAATTATGAAATATTTAATAAAAAAATCTTAATTTTATTTAGATTTGTGAGTACTGGTTTTCTTGTATGAGTACTGGTTTTTCATGACTGAGTTTGATTATTTTAGTTTTAGCTTGGGATTGTAAAACTTCAGACATATTTAATAAAAAATGTTAATTTTATTTAGATTTGGTAGTACTGGTCTTCTTGTATGAGTACTGGTTTTCTTATATAAGTACTGGTCTTGTATGAGTACTGGTTTCATTACTTAATTTCATTATTTTAGGTTTGATTTAATGGAAATAATGAAATATTTAATAAAAAAATGTAATATAATTTAATTTAGATTTAAGTGTACTGGCTTTTTATTATAGTACTGGTTTTTTGTTGTTAAAATTATTAAGTTTAATGAATTGCTGTGAATTTGAGCAATAAATAATAAAAATTTCAAAATGATTCTACATTAAATAAAAATAAATCTGAAGTGATAATAAGATAATTTCTCTCATTCCCAGCAACTGTCATTTTTATTAAGAGTTTTTCCATGTAAATTTCTAATCCTTAACTTCATATTGTTTACTAAGAATATAAGCCTAAAAGTGATGAGTGAGCCATCACTTCCTCTGTCTTCCTTAGCCCAATCCACTTCTAATATTTTCCTTATTGTATCATCTCATGTGTGAAAAAATAACAGTTAAGTATATAAATGACCTTTCTTTTCTTGATGATTCACCCTCCATTGTAATATTAAGCTATAAACTTATCATAATAAAAATTTTTGCTTCTATCAAATTCATCATCAATAAAAGCAGAAATATAAGATATAAATTTAAAAAAATGAAAATAAAATGCTCTTATTTTTCATCATTTTCCCAACTTTTATTTTTATTACAACCATTTCAATTCTATTTTAGGTTAATCCCTGCTTAGAGTGAGTACTTCATTGGGCAATAATAATGGGAAAAATTGTGAACTAGAAAATCAGCATTATCATTTTGAATTTTAAAAATTATTTAAAAAATTTATTTAGATTTAAAAATGGTTTTAAAAATGGGGAATGAACTGTTTATGAAGAATTTATCTTCCTTTCAATTTTGTGATCTACAATTTTTTTTTGCACAATTTAAAGGGAAAATCCAGTTGAGTTGTTGAGAGCTTAAATAAAGCTGAGTGTATGATAGGCAGGTGCAGGGAAATGCAGTTTTTATAATGGCAACAATTGCAGAATTGAAGGTGAGTCACTACTGTTTATTCTAATTCATTCTTTCAGGATTTCTTCAACTATTTTTATACACATTTATTTAGTGGTGGATACAAGGGGGGTTGGTGATGGGGCGATTGTCCCCTGTGGATAAAGTACGGTGTTAGTGCTATAAACATTGAATTGAAGAGAATTTTTTGTAATACAGTTGAACTTCCCTAAGTCGAATCATCATAGTTCATCAAAAAAAATTCGAGATGTAGAAAATTCGAGTTACAGAAATAATGTAATAATGTAAAATGTGATGCAAAAATTTTCGAAAAAATTTGAGATATAGAACAATTCGACTTGTAAAAGTTTGAGTTACGGAAGTTCGACTGTATTTCAATTATTTTTTGGTTTTTGAGTAATTAAAATGTTTGAAATTTTATTTTATTTATTGAAAAATTTGTGCTTTGCCCACCCTGAAGAAATTGTCGGTATCTGCCACTGCATTTTTCTCAGACAAACATATTTAAATTATAAAATAGATGTGACTACTGATTCTCAATCTTTGGTCAGTTTACTCTTGTAATGATACAATCTAAGTTTATTGGAGGTTTTCATGAATAGTTTATAGGCAATTGTGTGACTTTCAGGGCTGTAGTGCAGGTTATATGGAAGTATACAGTCAGTGATGCTTTCGCAAAATTTATCAACCGGTTCTTAGTGAAATTTTTTCTAACATGAAAACCACTTTTATTTATTTATTAATTCCTAAAAAACTAAATTGGAACTAGTTTCAATTTTTTTGCAATAAAAATATTAAATTAAATTTTTTTAAAAGCTGGTTTACATGAACTATAAAATTCACTTTAAATGGTTTGCGTGAACCAGTGCAAACTAGTAGAAAACCATCACTGTATACAGTACTTTCAGCTTTGTTTTGGGCAAACTTTTTTAGGAGTGGACCAAAAAACAAGAAAAAATTTTGGCTGGTCAATATAATTTATTATAAAATGCAATAAAGACTCAAAAAATAGTATGTTTTGGAAATTCTTTAATATTAATGCGATGAATGAAACTGACTGCATTTCTGAAAGTTTCTCATAATGTGGTACCAACTGGAATGTACTGATTCAGAGAAGTGAAGTTAAATGTTTTTTGTCAGTCAAATTCTAATATAACAAAAGTGTCTTTTGAAAAGTCACTTTTCATTGAACGTGCTTATTTTGGAATCAGTTAAGTCACTTATGATTCCTAAAACTACAACCAAAAACTGCAAGTTGCCATCTTCATTTTGAAATTGTGACTAGTAGCACATGCGCAGAACACTAAAGCCTTCTAAAGTGACTTCTAAAAGGCAGAAAAGTCATACAACCCGTGTCTTTAAGAAAACTCACTTTCAGCCAGTGACTTATAAGAGTCATGACGTTTTAAGCACCATTTCTGGCCGAGAAAAGTCACAAAAGACAGAAAAGTCACTTTTTGTTTTAGATTGAATGCAGTTTTAGATTAAATTTTTGCTTTTTGTTACTTAAATAGTAGCAACGAGCAATAATTTAAAACGAGTATAGGTGCACATTTGCTTTCCAGTCCACACAGACAATTGCTACTGTATGAATGTAGCTGGCCTCGGTGCTTAGTGTCCACCTACGACAATCAGATTTGGGTGGGGTTGCTTATATTAATGGATAGAGGAATGTCAGTTATATAGAACTAAGTGGCAAAGTAAAGGTATAAAAATGTGCTTTTTTATATTTGATTTGATATCTCATCCAGTAGATGTGTGTGTTATTAAGTATTCTAGATATGACTCAACTTATTGTGCAATATTGAGTGCTTTTTCTATTGGATATTCTACTGGGAGATTGGGAAAGAAAGCTGCTGTTTTCTTGCAGGTTTTTTTATTATATTATAAGAAATTTTTGTTACAACTGTTTGATATGGTATAAAGATAAAAATATTATAGGACTGCTTCTGCAGGTTAATTTGATGGTAATAATTATTGTAATAAGAATGATGGTTAAGGGTCATGCACTTGATGGCATTGTAATGACATGATTATTGATGCCATTCAACTTGAGTGGTTGCAAAAGACATGTATTGAACTGAGGTCCAGGATTGCTAGGTTTTGAAGTATTAAATTGGGATTTTACTGGATAAATATCCTTAAGGTTATTTATTGGGTCAAAATTAGTGTAAAATTATTTCTTATTATTTTATTAAGTTTTTATTACCATAAATATCCGCGTATAAAACAATACCGTGTATAAGACGCTGTTGGTTTTTTAACCTAAAAACCATGAAAAAACCAGTGTTTGTGTTTATAGGTTTTATATATATTATATGTTAATATACATACATATATTAATATATATACATATTGTTAGTTTAAAAAATAAGTATCCATGTATAAGACGCACCTGGGTTTTAGGCCAAATTTTTAAGAAAAAAAATGAGTCTTATATGCAGGTATTTACGGTAATTAAAAACAAGTACATCCTTTCAAATTTTATTCATAAAGATAAAAATAATCAATTTATTCATATTTTTAGAACTGGTCTAATAAAAATTCTAATCAAAATAAAGTTTAATCAGATTAATCAAGTTGATTAAATTTATTTTGTGTGTATTTTTCATTAACATTTATAATTATTTCCTACCTTGCATACATTATTGTTATTCATTGAGTTTGAGTTCACACTAGTATTACAGTATAGTTTTACACATGAAAACATTTCAGTTTTGATTGTATTTTCTTTATTATTATTTTCTCACATAATTAAGGCCAAATCCTGACATCACATTGTTAAATCTTCAGTCCTAAAGTTAAGTTTAATGGTTACATCATATGCTCATAAAGTTTTAAGGTTTGTGAAGATCATAAAGCAAATTAATCTTTGAAATTACATAACAAAACATCAGAAAGTAGGCTATGTTTTATAAGTTTTTTGTAACATTTACAATTTGTTTCACTATAAATCTTAAAGATGAAAAAGTAAAGTGAAGATAAATGAAAATAAAAATAAAAATAAACCTGTTTAACCTATTAATTTGATTCCATTAAGTTGGAAAAGTTGATTATACTCAATACAAGTAAGTTAACATGATTAGCATAAGATGTGAGTCTAATGACCCAAATCAAAATTACATACTTTACTTTTGGTTTAATTTTTTGATAGCACATAAAGCCTGAGGTGAAAATCATGTGCAATACATAAATTAGGTTTAGGTTATATCTTATATTTTTTATTATAAATTTAATAAATGATATAAATTGAAGTTGTGACTCATTGAAGAAGTTGTTGATTGCAATAGGACTTTAACCTTTTTTTTGAATCAGAGTTTTCAGATTAAACCAGCAGGTGGTGAAAAGATTTCCTTGTCAAAGTTTGTTATGTATATTTTAATGTGAGAAACTTAATAATTTTTATTAGTTTTTTATATGCTTTTTATATCTTATTTATAATGTATAAATAAGTTTTTGGATCAATACAAGTTGGCCTTGAATGAATCATTGCTGAGATTTAGAAATGATTTTCTTTGGAAAAATGGAAACAAAAGCAACTCCCTTTTTCCTTTTAAATGTCAGCATTTTATAATGGAAGAAATTTTTTTTAGGTGAACTGGAAAAGGGTTGGTGAATGAAATCACAGGATGTTAGAAGTTAATTTAGGTATATGTGGGGAAAACTTTTTTTAGGAATGAAAATTAGATTATCCATGCTGTGAGGACAATAGGGAAATTAGTGACAAGAATTGCCATTAAACATGTGAAAATGTCAATTTTTTTGGGAGAGCAAAGAAAAGTGAGAAATTTCAAGGTATAATCATATTATGATTCAGGAAAACAGATGGTTGTTCAGTTCCTGTTACTTTACTGTTGAAGTTTTTATCTCAGGTAAAATTGATAAAATTACTTTTAAAGATATTCAACAAAGTATATTGTGGGTGTAGCAAATTAAGAATTTATCTGAAATGTTACAAATTGTTGAGTGAATTAACAAATCAAGAAATTGCAATTTCTTCCAATTAGTGGTTGGTATTCTTTAAAGATGGTGTGTATGCTGAATTTATTGATCCAAATTGAAAGGTAAGCAATAATATTTTTATTTTTCTCTTTCAACCTTTTGTCTAGACTGATGAAACCTGATAATCAATTAGAAATCTAAGCACATCAGTCACAAACAGGAAAAAAGTTGCAAAAAAACAAGAATTGGATCCAAATTGGAGTTATTGGAGGTTAGTTTAAATTTCAATGAGCTAAGTTGTACAAATATTAGTTTAATCTTGTATTGAAACTACAAAGTAACCCCTTAATAATGTGGATGTTAGTATTCAAAAAAATTGCATGCCATGTTATGCAAAATTATACGAATCCAAATTATGGGTCTTGAAACTTAGGCATTTTGCAGAACCCTTCAATATAAAATTATCTTTGGAACCCTGTTAGAAATTTAATTTTATTAATGATATTCATTAACATAAACATAAAATAATAATTAATTCAAACAAAAATTAATGGCTTGAGTGGTTACGATAGTAACTTTTTTTCAGTATGCAGTTATTACTTTAAAGTAGCAGTTTTATTTATGACATCAAAGAACTAGATACATGATTTATTTCTTAGGAATATAATTTAAAATAATTTAAAAATTTATGTAAATTTAATAAAATAAAAATCCTGTGGAACACAGTTTGAATATCACTGTTATAGAGCAATTCTCAAACCATGTTAGAGTGAATAAATATTGTGTTATCAGGGGATTTTCCTCAATTCTCGAACCACTTGAATCTATCAGATCCTCACTTACAAAATTTACAATTTAAACTAAGTATAGTTCGATGCAATAAAATGTTTTAATTCAAAATTTTCCCAACATTATTTCTTCTACAAGCATTTTACTGGAGGTTTTAACTAATTAAATTAATTTATCAATTGTTATGATAAATTAGTTTGATCTAATTGTTTATTGTTTGAACAATTTACAATGGTCAATTTATATGACTATTGTGAATTGTATCGATAGTGTTGTTACCACAATGCAGAATTAAAGGCTATTCTGTATTTTTTATTTCTGTGTGTTTATTCACATAAGATCTACAAATAATTTAGTTAACTAAAGATTTAATCTTGTAAAAAGAGATGTGATTCTCTTGTGTTGTATCAGTCATAACAAACATTACAACAGTAACAGAATTTTATTCTAAGATCACATAACACTATTCTAATAAATTAAAATTAACATACATTTCTTTAGACATGATCAATAAATTCAACACCAGTACAACAAACTCATTCAGAGTTTTTTGATCTATTTACTAATAACAGTACACCATTTCTTTAAGTAATAAAAGATGAGTGACATATATTATTCATATACTATCAGTCTTATTTTGAAAAAATAAACTAAAGTATGTCACTACTTAGCATTAAAATTCAATTCTTTGAATAAGCAGAAAAAAATTGAAATAAAAGTTGCTTGAGGAAATAACAAAAAAAACATAAAAACAAAAAAAGAATGTAAGGAAAGTTAAAATGACACCTCTGGTATTTCCTTTTGCACATTCTCTATACAAGTGCTGATACCATTAGAGCTATCTAGAAGACAGCAGCTGGATGCAGATGCCAAACCATCTAAGATGCTTATTTTGCATTCTTGTTGCTGTGCCATGTAGGAGGAGTGTGCTGGAGGTCTTCTAAATGGGTCCCAAGATATTGTCTCACATATTGTGTCAATTTCTTTAGGTAATACAAAACAATTGGTGTTGGAATTTAATAAGTGTGTATAAGAAAAGATGGAAATGTTGATGACAAGTTTGTTAAAGGACAGAAATTTATCTATTGTTACACAGTAAGTTGAAGTTAGATTATTTGGATTCATGAATGGGAATTGCTATTTTTGCTTTTATTTGTTGAATAGTTTTTATTCTGTGTTGACATAAAGTTTGATTAAACTGTGATTGGATAGAGCAGTGGTATTCAAACTGGGTTTCATGAGATGTTTCAGGGGTTATGTGAAAAAATACTAGTTTAATTGAATTTTTGTAATTTTTTAAATTATTTTTATTATTAAAAATTAAAATATTTTAAATTACATTCCTAAGAAATAAATCATGTATCTAGTTCTTTGATGTTATAAATA
>JAQFZN010001301.1:0-16995 GCA_034687075.1 Geophilus carpophagus
ATGAACCACAGAATATAGATCTTGCAACATGTAAATGCAAAAGTGATGCTTATATTTTCATTGAAGAGAAAAATCCAACTATTGGCTGTTTTGAAGGTAATATTTTTTATTCTACAACATAATCCTAGCTAATTGAAACTGTTCAAAGCTTAAAATTCTTTTAGAAAATTCAAAGTTTTGATATTAGTCTCATAAATGTCAAAATAATATACATAATAATAGTCAAAATAATAATGATGGTTACCCAGCTTAAAATTCTCATTGATTTTCTAGAGAAATTTCCAATTCATTTCCCATTCATTTCCCATATCTTATATGATGCAGATGCCTTCTTTGGTTTTATAATAAACCATATTTTTGCCTTGTAATTTGTTACTCTTAACAGGTGATTCATGTCTCGTGTATTCCTTATAATCAGGAGTTTTTGCTTGCATATGAGCATGACGAGTTCTGCAGGCAATAGGCAGATCATCCTCTTTTGGAGTTGATGTTGATACAGGTGCATTAACTCCAGAGGTACTAGGCAAATTGGGTGATGCAGTTCTTTGCACAACAGCAGGAACCAAAAGTTGCCTTTGAGTGTGACAGCTGGTTATCAGTCATCTTCACTATCACTGCTAGGATAGAATCTATCTTTAGCAGGTGCAGTTTTCATATGCCATCAGCATGATTCATCTACTCTGACATGCTTGGTTTTGAATACTGCATCATGGCTAGGGCACCAAATTCTATAGCCACGAGTATTTACTGCATAGCCAACAAGCATGCCCTTCCATGCTCGAGAGTCAAATTTATCCCTGTTTCTTTGAGAAATGTGCACATAGCACTTTGATCCTAGGATTCTCAGGTGACTAACTGATGGTAATGAACTTATTTCCCATTAATCCCATATAGTTAAGAAAATCCCAGATATACAGCAGTAAACCTTATAAAAGTCATAAAATTATGAAGCAAAACCAACAAATTTCATAAAATCATAATTTATTCTTGCATCAATAGATGATAGTTTTTACAATCATTTTTTCTTTCCATTTTTCTCATAATTTTATTATTCCCTTAACATTTTTTAAGGGAAATAAATGGGAATTTTAAGCTGGGTATAGTGATGATTATATCTTCAATAAAAATAAAAATCTATCAAAAGGCTGTTTCAAAGGTAGTTTTAAACCTACAGTTTAACATTAGTATAATGAAACTGTATAAAGCCAAAAATGCTTTTAGAAAGTTCAAAGTTCTGGATTCCGCTGTAAACTCTGGTTAGGTTATAAGTTATAATCTAACCAGAGTTATAACTTAAAACGAATAAAATAATCTAGATTGATTGGCTGTAATTGTTGTAATCTAATTATATTGCAACCATTATAATATTCTTTTTCTAATTTTTAATTAATGAAGTTTGCAGTTTAGTAGTTTTATATAATTAACAAAAAGATTGGGTTATTTTCGATTATTAAATTTATTTTACAACAATTTTTTTTACACTAAAAATTAATTTTAAATTGATACACCGAATTTATTTCGTTATATCTTGTATTGAATTTTACAAAATTCCATGTGAAAATTGAACTTTTGGTCTCTTGAAATTTGTTGTAAGTTGATCAACAAACTACATTAATATTTATTGAAATTCTAAATTTCTAATTTGTATTGTAATATATTTGCAGACATGTGTAAAAATCAAACGCCACCTTGTTCTGGAAATGGTAAATGTACACCTAAACCAGGAGGAGTTATCTGCAATTGTAATACTGGATTTTTCGGAACAGAATGTCAACGTAAGTTATTGGCACAATTTTAAACACAAAAATTGTAACTCCAACTTTTAAGAACTCATTTCTCACACGCTGAGGATAAATTATTTTGTTCTAATGTATGGTTTATTGAAAACATACAGTGTCGGATTTACACAAGAGAACTTCCTTAAGAAGCTTTATGCAATGTTGTTTACAAATATTTGATAGACAAGAGATAAAAATTGTGACTGCTTTTCAGACTACTTGGCATGTTTGGAGCATGTTAGAAGGACAGACACAAATAATTTGGACACTAGTAATAAGTTTAGATTAACATGAATGTTTATTATCTGAAGAGGATCCTCCAGCAGATTCCCTAATCCTCATTACCTGTATTGCTAAGGAAGTTAGCACTATCCAAATCCCCAGCATGGTCATGAAAAGGTAAAACAGGTTTCGTTGCATAAAGCTCTGGTGTTATTCCTTTTCAACTGTCATTGAGAAATCCAAAGGGAAGGCTCGAATGAATATACATCATTGGCAAAAGAGTCAGTGAGGAGAGACACTTCATCTCCTTCACCCAACGCAAGTAACGATCACTACTTTCCGTTGACACGAGCTGTGCACGTGTCTACATTTTGCAACGGACTCACTCTTGCCTCAACATGATAGATATGATGCAACCGGGAGGCAGAGTTTTCTAGTTCGTTATTAGCATATTACCTATCTTCCAATGACCTATCTTCCAATGACCCACCTAAGTCACATGGTACGAAAGGTTGTCACAAAATATTTTAAAAAATTATATAATTAAAATTATTTTTTTTTACTTTTTAAATGGCGTCTTTAAAAGAAAAGTATTTATTAGACTTCTAAGATCTTGAATCCGGCACTGGCAATGTGAATACTTTATAAAAAAAATTAACAATTGTATGATGAAACATTTTTTGCTTTGATTTTAAAACTACATGTTATACAATTAAATTTAATTTTGATATTGCTTTTAACAAGGGTCGTGCTTTGATGATAAATGCAACAAACAGCCCAATACGACATGTTCAGAAGCAAAACCTCCAAACAACGATGTTGATTGCCAATGTAAAAACGGGTACAAATCCATAGGTGCAAAACCTGAAGATAAGGGATGCAGAAAAGGTAAATTTATTTTAAAAACTACAAAAATTGAAATATTTTTAATACTTAAATTATTTGAAATTATGAAACTAATGTAGATGTGTGTGGAAATTTGCCAAATCAAGTCTGCAATTTTGGTAAATGTGTAGATGATGATTCAGAAAAGTATAAATGCGAATGTAATATCGACTATTTTGGACCCAATTGTCTGAGTACGTATAAATTCATTTTATTATTGTAATAATTTGGTACAGTTAATTAATTTAATAGCACATTGTTCTAAAATTTGCAATAAACAACCTAACACTATATGCACAATAAATGGAGACTGCGAGTGCAAAACTGGTTATGTAGAAAACGAACCTAATATAACTTTTGCTGGATGCAGGAAAGGTAAAATTTACTTTATCTTTTAATTTACAATTTGTAATTTATCGTATACATGTTTTATTTACAGAATACTGCATAAATGATTTTTGCGGTAATAATGGCACTTGCACAGACTATGATGGGGTTGCAAAATGTCTGTGTAATGATGAATATTTTGGTCAAAAATGCTCAGGTTCATAATTTAAATAAATTAAATTAGTTATGCTTTTCTAGAGAAACTAATTTTATTGTTTTACTAGATCACTGCAGCAAACTTTGTCCAGGACCTAATCTGAAATGTGTAAAAGACATGTCTAAACCATATGCCGAGAATGCTGCAAATTGTGTGTGCAAGAATGTTACGTACACAGAAATTAATGAAGCTGACATTGCGACTAAAGGCTGTAAAATAGGTTCGTGTTTTACTCATTAAGAGAAGAAAATTAAATTATTATGTTTATTGCTATTTTAAATTTTAGATACGTGTTTGGGTAATACATGTGATTCAAAAGGAACAAAGTACTGTCACATTGTGGACGATCATGATTACAGATGCATTTGTAAAGAAAATTATTTTGGCAAAAACTGCGAAGGTGTAGTAACGAGAAGATTTCTGGTGTTCGTAAATAATTTCTCAATCTGCTTTAACATTTCAATTTTTCTATTCTCACCACGATTATCCAATTTCAGATGATTTTATCTAATTTTAGATAACTATTAATGTAGTTGGAAGAAAAATCTGTAAATTTTGATGTGAAAGACAGTTAGATCCGATATGGTGTAAAGTCTAGAAAACTTTCCATTTACTGAATTAACCATATTTACTAAGGATGGATTGCACACTTGATTAATAATACTAAATTGACTAAAATCCCAAATAACAAAATACTGATGAGGGATCATTCATTTAGAACGTCATGCATGATAGGTGGATGGTGGGTGTAGTAGCTCTGTGACAAAATGTGACGTGGGTGGGTGGTGCAACCTCTCTGTGACTGTCACAACTAACTTTTAAATTAACTAGTCAGCAGCAACAATGGCGTGTGTTAATTTAAAATCGTACTGTGATCTTCACACTTATTACAAGACAGTTTCAGGAAGCTCTCATACAATGTGAATTGGAGGGTTCCAAGATCTGGAAGTCACTGAAATCATCACCAGAATTTCCAGAAAATGCTTGAAAGGCTGTCGCAGACTGGAAGAAACGAGCTGATCTGAAGCAAAGGAAGTTAGATATATTTTGGGTAATTCATATAAATTCAATATTACATGAGACATGGGTGGGGGGCGTGGTTAAATTTTTCCGTAACAATAATATGACATGGGTGGTGGGTGGTCTGAAAAACATGACCTTCTAAATGAATAGCCCCTGAGGAGTGCAGAAGAGTTTTAAAATTTTCGGAAACTTTGGTATGCACATCTTTGAGACTTCAAATGTTCAATGAAAGATGCCAAATGAACATTTGTATTATTCGGGAATGGTTATTACTTTAAATACATGTTTTCCCGAAATGTTGTATATATGAGAAGCAGTTTGCGAATGCAGTAGCTTTAAATTTTGAGTTTTTTTAATGATTAGATATTTTTAATTGCAGAAATTTGCGGAAAAGTTTGTAATAAACCAAATTTAAAATGCGAACTTGACAATAAAGACGATATTACTAATCGTTACAAATGTGTATGCAAGTCATCAGAGTACAAAGAAATTGTATCAAACGATGCAGAATCGAATGGATGTACCAAAAGTACTTCAATAATTATTTAAAAAAAATTAAGTATTCTATTTTATGTTCTGATTTTGTACAAAAAGGATGTATAAAAGATGAAAATTGTCATCCCAATGCTACGTGCTCTATAAGTGACGGAACTTGTAAATGTGACCAATCTTTTATCCTCAGTGGTGATATTTGCATTCCAAGTTCAGGTAATAATAATATTAACAACAAAGTTTTGTTAACCAAAAAAAAATTGTTTTAAAGAAAAATGTCGCTGTGATTACGGTGGTGAATGTATACCAGTAGATGATGATTTCAAATGCAAATGTTTGGAAGGATTTGCAGGGACTAATTGTCAAGGTTAGTAGTTTATATTTTAATGTATCTGTAGGAGAAATTGCAACACATATTTTTATATTTCAGCTAGGTGTGATACAGTATGCGGCAGTAATGCTAAATGCGAAGGTGAAGATAATAAAATCAGTTGCTCTTGCTACGATACTTATGTAAATGCATCTACTACGAATGATTTAGTTTGCGTATTAGGTGAATAATGAGAAATCCTTATACGTAAATACAAGTTTATTAATTAATTGTTTTATTAGATGTTTGCAATCAGAGTTCACCGTGTAAAAATAACGGCAAATGTGAAATGTTGGCTACTGGTGATTACTCTTGCAAATGCGAAAGTGAAGAATTCATGGGAAAAAATTGTTCAAGTATACATCATTTCTATTACAAGCTAAATGTTAACAGCTGAGTTAAATTTTTATATCGAACCTTAATTTTTTTACAGTTAAGTGTGAAGATGTGTGTGGCAAAAATTCAAAATGCGAACACAACATTACAAGTAAAGAGACAAAATGTAGTTGCGCTGATGGGTTTAAAAATGTTGGAAATCGTCCACCCGTGCTTGAATGTGTTAAAGGTGAAATACGTTAAAATTGTAATGGTTGATAAATAATTTTATGAATAATTCTTTTGTTAGATTTTTGTAAAAGTGACATATGTAAAAATGGAGGAGTATGTCGAATGAAAGCAGAAAATGAAACCGATTGTCATTGCACAAACGAATTTATTGGTGATAACTGTGAATGTAAATCCGATGTGTGTGTAGAAAAATGCCCTGGAGCCGATGTAGAGTGCATTCCTGGTTGTAACACTTTTGCTTGTAAATGCAAGAAGTCTACACAATATTGGAATGGAAATGCTTGTGTTGGTATGGACATATTTTCTATTTTAATTAAATTGATTTTACAGTTATTATTTGCTTTTAGATTTTGATGAATGTGAATTTATAACGTGTGATCCTTTAAAAGAATGCAAGAAGGGAACCTGCCAATGTAAACCTGGCCATAAACCTGATGGTGACAAATGTGAAGGTAATCTATACAAATTTTTTTAACGTTTTTATTTTATTTTATTTAAGTGCAAATACAATTTTCAGAAACGTTTCAATTATGCACACCAAATATCTGCTCTTATCCTAACAGTGTATGTGTTGATGATGAGCCTTCCTATTTATGTGTGTGTAAGAATGGTTATTATCATGATACATTAACTAATAAATGCGAAGGTAAGTTAAATATTTTAATACTGTGTATAAATTATTATGACATCATATACTTAGTTTTATTGAAATAACTTTTTATTTAGCTTTCTCCTGCGAAGATATATGCCCATTTGGTCAGAAATGTGATCACGAAAAAAAATGTTTCTGTCCAACCAATTTTAAGAATGATAATGGAACATGCGTACCGAGTAAATATATGTTTAATTTGAAATAAATAAACTCGAAAATTTATCTTATATAATTTTTGTTTTTGAATAAAGGTACTGAGTGCCAAGACCCCGATAAATTTGGAAATCTTAAGATTTGCTATGTTGCAGATGGTGAAGATAAATTTATTTGTAAAAGTGGATATGAAGAAGTATCAAGTAGATGCTTAGGTAAGCCAGTTATTTTAAACGTTTTTATTCATTTTTATTGATCATTTGATTGCATTTTAATAGATATTAATGAATGTGAAAATGTAGACATTAAAGAAAGTTGTGAACCTTATGGTAAATGTGAGAACTTGCCAGGAAGCTATATTTGTAATTGTGGTTTAAATGCTTATTCTGAGGATTATAAAACATGCTTGCGTAAGTTTAGGATTTAGTGTTTTAAGTAGTTGTTTTGTTAACCATTTTTATTTTTACTTTAAAGCTATTAACGAATGTACTAGTAAGAGTAAACCACATAACTGCGATCCACAATCTACTGAATGTGTAGATGATGTTCAAGGCTTTTCATGCAAATGCAAAGAAAAATACGAAAAAATAAATGCCACTCACTGCAAACGTAAAATTATACAAAACAAGCCGAGAGGATTTTTTTAAGATTAACCTTGCTGCATGATTTTCTAGCTCAAGATAAATGCAAAGGCAATAACCTATGCACGACTTCAAGAGCCCAGTGCCAAAATAATGTATTTTCGAAAGAAGGGTATGATTGTATTTGCCCTTTGGCAGAAATATACGATCCATCAAAAGGGTGTATAAAAGGTTAATTATGATTAACATTAATTTCTATTACATATTTGAAACTTGATTTATTTTAATTGCTTTAACAGCTAATCAACTATATCCTGGTGAAATTCAACTTTATGGAACATTTAGTCCAGAATTGAAGAATTCATCCTCACAACTGTATTTGCAGAAAAAGACAGAAATCGAGACTGCTGTTAGTATAAATATAATGTTTATGCATAGTGTCGACATACTGACTGTCGATAGTATGCCGATTGACAGAATGGTCTTGATAGACTGACTGTCGACCGAATGCTGTTTCCCCTGATTTAATCCAGTCTGTTTTTAAAATTGTAAATATACCTGAATTTTTTAGTTTTTTCAAATTCAATTTCAAACCATCAAATGATCTTACATTATATATTATTAGACATTGTTTAAAACATTATTGCACATTATTATAAAAATCATTATAAAGATCACCAGAAGAAATATAATTACAAATTTTTGATATGGGGGGGTTTTATAATTATAAACACCCTGAAAATTTGCTCTCAACAGTATTTTAATTTAATCAAAGCTTCACATATTGTCAACAGATTATATTATGATGCACTTTGATTAGTTTTAATCCACTTGGCCTTAGTTTTAAGGATTAAAACTATTACAACTTAAATTTGCAATAACGCTTGGTAGAAAATTTTTTTGGGGATAAGATTTAAAAAAAAATATTTTATCACTCAGAAAGTAATTGAAAGCAATAACTGGTTTAGTTAACTCATTTAGTTAAGCCCCGTGTTCAAAGTTGGTCACACACAAGTATTATAGAAAATAAAAGTACAAAATTTAAGTAAATCAAAACCAAAATTAACTAAACAGCATAAACCAGCAATCTGAACTTGGCAAAAAATTTGGGACAAAAAAATGTTTTCTCATAAAACAAACAAAAATTTAACAAATTTTTGCAGATTATGTGTACTGCAGAGTAAATGTACTGCACATCATATGTATAGGTAAAATTATTTTGTGTGAGAATTATCCATGAGTATAAAAGGGTTTTTAGATGAACATGCTTCTACTAAATTTCAGCAAAAATTGGAAATCATAATATTTTGTATCTGCTTCTAGCTCGAAGAATCACTGAAGACTCCTGAAGACAGTGTTGCTGTTAAAGTAACTGGTTTCAGGTGAATATAATTTTTGTGATTTGCCATTTCATACATTTAAAAAATTTTAAATTATTATTTTAGAGAGGGCAGCATTGTTGCAGATTATATTCTTCTTTCCCCTGTATCACTTACTAATGAAGATGTAGCGGAAATTTTTACAGAGCAGTGTCGTAATTTGACAGATGATACAACTTGTGTACTTGGTGCATCAACGAGGATTCAAGTCATTACCGATAACATATATAAAAGCGACAAACTTGTGGAAAACAGTTAGTTTTTCAATGACTCTTAAATACTCGTATTTCTAATATTTTTTTTATTTTTATAAAGAATGTCCCAGCGCATTAGAAAGTATATGCACTGGAGACTTAAAATGTTTTCTTAATACAAACAGCATTACCCCTTTTGAATGCCGTTGCTCAGATGGTTTTAGAGAAAAATACTTTGAAGGGAGTTTTGCTGTTTGTGAAGGTAGGGTATTAAGAAATATGATAATTTAACAATAGAAGTTAAGAACATATTTGTTCACATGTTTAGATATAAATGAATGCGAAGAGAACTCGCACAAGTGCGACAAATCACAAGACTGTGAGAACACCAGAGGTGGTTACAAGTGTAATTGTAAATCTGAATACTTTAAATTAGATGATGGGTCATGTAAAAGTCAGTTTTATATTTTTATATTTGTTTTGCGTAAGTATACAATTTTTGGATTTATTTGAATAGAAACCTGTGAAGATAATCCATGTGAGAAGGGCACTTGTGTTGTAGAAACTAATTCTTGGCGTTGCGAGTAAGTTAATCACAATGGATATTTTAATAATAAATATATTTATGCAATTTTTAGTTGTGAAAGTGGATATACGGGTAAAAAATGTGAGATACAACATGAACAGTATAAAGGTAAAATTCATACAGGTTTTAATTATTTTAAATTTCTAATTTCAATTTTTACTTTTAATGCCTTTAGCTGCAGTTGTAGGCTGGGAAGTTGCGGTTGGAGTTTTAGCAGCAGCCTTAGCAGTTAGTCTGATTGTCAGTTGCATGATTGTTAGAAAGTAAATGAATGAAAATTATTGACTCATTTATTTAAGAGGGAAATACATGTATCACTAAACCTCTTATTACAGATTGAAGAAGAAGGTTAAAAAGAACCTTTTACAGCAAGATAGCGAATTTAATGACTATTCTTCTCAAGGACAATCGGTATGATCAATTTGTATTCTATTTGTGCCAATGTTACTGCTTTTTGCTTTTGAACCAATAACATTCTTTCTCCATGTCCAATGTTTAATTTTAAAAAATGCTAACCAAGAAAGAAAAATGCAAAAAAAACTCCTTGATATGTAATATTACAGACAAACAACCTTGCTCCTACCAAAAATGACCGTCCCATGAATGACTATGATAATCCGGCTGGACCTTAAACGATCACTATTTCCTTCACTGTAGAGAAAAACTAAAGCGGAATTGATTTCAACCTACAACAGTATATAATGCCATAAGTTCCTGGACAATTTAATGAATTTTTCAAAACAAGTGATATCGGGCTGGACTTGATATGGACTGAACTAATCAAGATAATTTAATTTTTTTGTTTCTGAAAACTACTGTGTATCATAAATTATGTCTAACTGTGCGTGCGCGTTACCTGCTACAGGCTTTTGCTTTATCCCTGTTTTCTAAGAATAGGGAAATGCAGTTTCTAACTAAAATAACAAAAAACGTTTACTAATTAAAACTTACAAAAATGATGTAGATGAATTATAAAATGAAATTTAAGAATTTGAATTAAATTATTACAATAAAGATTATTATACATACAATAATTATACATACACAACTAATAACTTGCATCAAATTAAAACAAGGCAAAAAATACTTAAATGATCAATTCAATAATTTAAATTAAACTTAAATGATCAATTCATTTAAGTTTTAATTAATTTTAAATTTACGGTGGGTTTTCATTTGCGTGGGTAAGCAGCTAATATGTTTATGCTAAATGATTAGGCTTACAACATTATCCCGCATTTGTACATTTTCATGGGCACAAATTAGCATGTTTAGGATTTGAAGAATTGGTAAAGATAATTTAGAGATGAAAAAATGACTCTTAAATAACAACCAAATAAAAAAAAGAATGTATTACTTTTTCAGTAACTTTTCATTCTTTTTTCTGTTTCCTGAAAATCAAAATTTACTCATACAGTTCTATCACTATGATGGTTTTGACAGATATTATAAAAGTAATAACGTACAAAAGATTATTATTGAACTTACATAATAAGAAATATGAGTATTTATTAATTTCAAGACCAGTATTTTTAATCTAATAAACACTCAATTTTTAGTCAAATAACATGTCTACGTTTACACCATACTGTTACTAAGAGTATTTTATATTATTACTTTTACTGTTTACAGGGAAATGGGATATCTAAGTAATTTAATCTGAGATAATCATGAGAAGTGACAACTATCTCAAATACCAAGGCCTCTGATCTGGGCTTCTAATCTAACTTTATAAAAATAATTGTTTAAAAAGTTGTTGAAATCTGATCGTTAGTGCCATCTATACAGAAAATATTGATCAATTTATTCTTTCGATTATTTTTTCGCAGAATTTAAAAAAAAAATCCAATTTTTTGAATATTGTTGAATTCTCATAGGTAGATTTATTACTGTCAAGATTACTTGACACTTTTATTAATTAGTGCCTAGATCAGAGAGGAGAAACAACTTAATGAGTTTTCCTAGAAATTTGATTGTTCTCTTAACTATTTTAATCTGGGTTTTACCGTTTTACATTTTAGTTTATGTAATGAGTGTAAACGTGTTTTGGGGAAAGTTTTCTTATTTCAAAATTTTCTTTTGTTTTTTTACATTTTTGTTTTTCAGATGATCAGTCTCTAGTGTGGCTTGGCCATATCTCTCAAATGTAAAACAAAAAAATTAATAACTTTCCGAATACTTTAAAAGATCCAAATACCTAAATTTTGTTAAAATTATTTTTTATTAAAATGTTTCAAAAAATATTTTTTTATCAGAAACAGATGAAAATTTTAATCAGGTGTGTACGATATTGTCTCACAAACGTTTTATTTTATGATAATAACTTAGAAACGATATCTACTGATACTGATGGACTGTTTACCTGCTTCATAAGGTTCCCTTTTTAGAATTAAATATTAAATCATAATTTTAGTTTAAATAAAAAAATCCAAATATTACATACCTCGAATTATTTAGAGGAATTGATTATTACTCACGAAATTTTATCATGTATTTAATATTTATCATTTACAATTGTGCAGAAGCATAATTTATTTTATTATATGAAGCAAAAATACTATTTCATTTATTATATTTACATTAAAAATTATTTTATTAAAATTCAAAATTATTTAAGAGATAATTTAAAAAACGGTGCAGTTTTTCGCTTTGAAAACTTGTTAAATTCATTAATGATATAATTTTTTTCTATCAATTTGATTTAATTCAGTTTTAGGCTTTTTGTTTTAAACAAATTTATGGCAGTTTATTATTTTATTTCGATAAACTGTTAAAATTGAATCCTGGTTACACCTAATTCGTTGAATTTCCCAAATTACGCAATCCTTATCGGTAAGTACGTTGAAGTCACACCACTCACTTCAAGTATATTCATCAATAACGGCGTCAGCAAGTGTACATGAGACATAGATGACTGAAGAATTTGTTTGAAAAGAAACATCTTTAATTTATTTCTTATTATAAATGAATAAAAAAATATTTTATTAATAAACTTAAATTTAATAATAAAATCGACAGTTATTAAATAGACTATTAAGGTTCTAAAGAGTAATATAATTCTTATACGGTAAGTATAGCTTTGTAAATTGTATTACGAAATGTAAAGAAACAAGGGCTAAATTTATGCGAATAGACAGGTAGCCTTATTTAAATATATTAAGCTTATGAAAAACATTAATCGATTAACAGAACAAAGTCCTTATGTAATCAGAACGAAAGTAAATAATTTTGAATGAGATAAATAAATAATCTATCGCTTAGCTTTCGAACGAATGATGACGGCAGAGTGATAAATAACGCCTAGTGAGACAGATTACGAAACTCATTCCACCCAGAGGATATAGAGAGAAAAGGAGTAACAAGTTGCAGTTAGGATTTGCAATGGAAAGAAAAAGAAGGCGATTATTAATTCAAGCAATTTTTGTTTGTGTTTTCTTAATTTACGGTGTTAATTCAGGTATGATGATGAATCAGAATATTTTAAGTTTAGGAAGTAGAAAATTATCGTGGCATTACGGGTGGCATTAAAAAATTTAGTTTTAAATCGGATACTAAACTCTTAAAGTTAAATCAGATTTTAAAAAAGTATTATTTTTGTATTTTGATTGAAGAACTGTGTGGTTGAGATAAGAGTAACATTTTCTTTCAATTTCAGTATACATTGAATAAATTGTTATTTTTTTGTGTAATTTGCTGTTTTGACATTAGATATCATTGCAGAATGCCAAGATAATAATGAATGCGAAAATGGTGGCAAATGTGAGAAGGAGAAATGTGTATGCGAGCAAAATTTTTTTGGAGATAATTGCAAAAGTAAATAAAATATAATAATTTAGTTCATTTTTGTAATTGTTGTGGGTATAAAATTTGAATTTTCTTATAGATAATTGTAGCACACATTGCCTGGAAAATGATAATTTATCTTGCAACTCTGCAAAACCGACTAATTGCAGTTGTAAAAATGATGATTATTTTCAGAATAATCCTTCGGACATCACAAAAGGCTGCACACCCAAAAGTTAGTTTTTTTATTTTTTTGTACATTTTTTGCTATTTTAATTCTAATTTTAATTTTATTTTTTTTTAATTTAAGTGATAAATTAGCTAATGTTCAAATAACGATTAGGAATAAAATTAACTGTTATCTTAATTTTAACTTATGTACTTATTTTGAATATCACATTTAATGCTGATATTTATGGGTTAAGCAGAATAGCACACATTTCATTTAAAGAATTAATAAAAATGTGATTTTAAAAACATTTTATGATATTTATCTTTTAAAAATTGTAGCTTCATGGACATTTATTTTTTGTGCAAAAGTCAATCTAAATATAAATTTAATTTCAAATATGTACATTAATTTTATTATTAAGAACATAAATCCGATCCTGTTACTAAATGTGGTAACAACAATTACAAAATACAATATTTAAAAATTTCAGGTAATAATTATATTTAGATACACGGTAATTATTTTTATCAATATTTATTACAGCATGTAAGAATGATGATAATTGTTCAAATGGTGGAAAATGCAATACAGTTCAGTGGAAATGCGATTGCGATAACAAATATTTCGGGGAAAAATGTGAAAGTAAATAATAGAAATTTAATTCCAAATACTGTATTAAAATTAATATGTAAAATTTTTTCCAGAGGAATGCGATAAAGTTTGTTTGAAGAAAGATAATTTAAAATGTCAAGTCATAGATGCCTATAATGATTGTGGTTGTGTGTCCAAAAATTTCGTGGAAATAGATAGCGCAGACATTTTGCAAGGTTGTCGCTCTAAAAGTAAATTTTTCTTTAAGCTGATCGACAATCAAACGTTCATTATTTACTCATTATTTTAGATTGCACAAAGGAATCTTATTGTAAGAATGAAGGCACTTGTGATAGTGACAATAAATGTAAATGTCCAGCTGGTTATTTTGGAAAATTGTGTGAAGGTAATTACAGAACCAATTTATTCCAATTTTTTTTTTTTGCTTTTATTTTTTAATTATGATTTTATTTACCGTATTTTCACCCATATAACCTGCGAGTTATACATGATTTAGCAAACCAGCACCCCACTGCGGAGTGTATGCATGTGCGGGGTATCTACAATAAATTTTGCATAATTGTTTAATTCTATTAGTTTTTTACTTTTTTTGTGTTTAATTGTTTTATTTCTGACTCATCCACACTTACACCGTCTGAAAACTCATAAAAATCTTTATGAGACTCATTGAAGATATCCATTATTGCATCTGCATCGATATTTTTGTCTCTTTCATCACTTGATTTGACATTTTTGATCCTTCATATAATCCATGGGTATATACGTAAGTGAGTTATACTGGTACTTTTTTTTATCAAATTCCCAAAATCAGCGGGTTATATTCGGGTGCGAGGTACATGGGTGAAAATACGGTAGCACTTAAGTTTTGGTTATACAGTAATTCTTACTGAGTTTTGTTATTTTTTTATAGGAAATTGTGAAGAAGAATGCAAATCAACTGATTTCTTAGCTTGTGTCGTCGACCCTAAAAATTCTCCTTTCAAAATCTGTCAATGCATAGACGATAATCATATGCCAAACGATGTAAAAAACATTTCGAAAGGCTGCTACTCTAAAGGTATACATATTTACATTTATATTTTGTTGATGTCTGATTTTGTTTTTGACTATCTAAAGTACACATTAAGGAATATCATAAAAATAAGAAATGAAGTCTTAAATTGTGCGTCTGTGTTATTATGACTATGTAAAACTTGGTGTCAGGCTTATTAAGTTTTAAATGATATTAAGCAAAAGAATGTACAAATTATAGTTAATTTATGAATTATTATAGATGATTGCACTAAATTTCCATCTTCAGCGAATTGTTTAAATAATGGTATTTGCAATCTTGGTACAAAAAAATGCGATTGTGTCGAAAATGAATTTTTTGGATGGAACTGCAGTGGTAAGTTTTAATTAGACAAATTTTAAAAACACTTGCGGTATTAATTTCAAGTATCCAATTTTAGTGTCTTGTCAAACTAAGTGTCCAGAAAAGAATACAAAGTGCAGTGCATCTGACCAAAAGAATGAAAGTACGATTACGTGTGTATGTATAGATAACGAGCACAAACCCGACGGTGATATTAAGAATGGTTGTTACAAAAGTACTATCAAATTTAAGATTTTAACTAGGTTTTCAAAAAATAATCAAAAGATAAAATAATTTTTTTAAAAACGTAATTGCTTAGAGCCTTGCACAGAAAAGGTATGTAGTAATGGAGGTAAATGCATCGAAGATGTTTCTACAAAGACAGCTAGTTGCTTATGTGCAAAAAATTTCTTTGGAAACACATGTGAATGTAAGTTTCTAACATTATTTGAAGTTTTCAGAGATTTGTTAATTTGATTTTTAAATTATGATACAGTTAATTGCACGAAAACCTGTAAACCTGTTCTGAATTTAACTTGCGTAGAAAATAGGACGGAGCAAGAAGGTTTTTCATGTGAATGTAGTGATAAAGATAAATTTGTAGTATCGGCAGGAACTGACATATTAAAGGAAGGGTGTCGTGAAAGTAATTATTTTCTAACAGAAGAATCATTTAATCAGCTAACCTAAAAGCAATTACTATTTTATTATAATTGATTGGATTCTTTTTATAATATCTAGATAAATGTCACAACTTTAACTGTGGTAATGGTGAATGTTTGGATCAACATCCTAATGAACCGATCTGTAATTGCAGTAAAAATTATTTTGGTTCAAAGTGTGCAGGTGATTAATTTTTTAATTTTATACATTCTACTTAAGAAAAAAAATTATCCAGTTACAAAATTTTATAGATGAATGTGAGCCCACGTGTCCGAGCAATTTGCATTTAATATGTAAAGCCGACTCAGATAAGCCAACTGCAGAAAATACATTTCATTGTGACTGCGTAAATTCAACTTATGAAAAAATTAATGACACTGACATTAAGCAGGGATGTCAAAAAAGTAATTGGTTTTATAATGTTTTGAATGATAGATTTGATTTTTTTTTTCTCTATAAACGTAGCCTTATGTGTGGGTTCAATATGTGAAAATGGTGGTACTTGTCAAGTAGCGGTAAACGACACTAATGGTCGTTACGAAGTGTGTATTTGTCCTGAGGGATTTTATGGCCCCAGATGCGAGAGTAAGCAATATCAATTGTTGAGCAAGTGACATCTTGTTTTTCGATTTGTTATATTAAATTCAGCTTTTTACTTATATCAGGGGAATGTGATGCCTTTTGTAATGAAACCAATCATTTAAATTGCGTCAAAGATGATAAATCACCTCTGACTGAAAATGATGCAAAATGTGAATGTGTAGAAAATTTCAGACCAAAAAATCATACTAAAATAAAAGAGGGATGTATAGAAGGTACATTTTTTTTCCGTTAAATCGAATTATAATTATAATATTTTTTTAATGTATTAGATTTATGTGGACAATTGTCTGACAAAAACCCATGTTTTAATAATGGTACTTGTGAGGATTCTGATGGAAATATTGTGTGCTCCTGTCCAAATGATATTTTCGGTCCACGTTGC
>JAQFZN010001302.1:0-16992 GCA_034687075.1 Geophilus carpophagus
AATTTTCAAATAATTTGGTTTATTTATGATTAAATTGTTGAAAATAATACAATTTAACTGTCAAGGCTTTACGCATGCGCCGATTTGTTATTAAATTTAATAATTTAATAATAAAGAAAAAAAATAGAGGCAATTTTTCAGTTTTAATCTTTCACACAAAAATTCAAAAGCCAACTTGAAAACATTCAGTTGCAGTTAGTAGGAAATGGGATTGACAAACTTTGAATTCATACGATACTCCTGCAATGGCTGATATATGGAGGAGGACTGAATTGCTGGTTAAGAGTCATCAATTTGATTGGAATTCATTTTATTCTTTAATAAAACACAGTAATTTATCAATTGATCAACTATATCGAGCTGCTAATATTAGTGCAATCACAACAGAGATTTTTATTAACAAGGTAAATGCAAATTAATTTTCGAATTTAAATTAATTTCACTTTGATAAATATGTTTTTGTGTTTATTTAATGAAAAGAAAGAATATAGCTTTAAATGTTAATTTTACCTATATCCCAACTCCACTTACTCTTGGTAATTATCTCTTAAACATTTAGTATACATTTAATATATCTCAATTATAAACATTTTTAATATTTAGATGGTAAAGAGTTACATTCATTTGCTGGAAGATCAGTAATAATAAAGTTTTATAAACCAGAAAAGGAAGTACGTGGCAAAGAATCACTATATTTTGTATGTGTATAGTTTACATCTCAGAAGATATCTAGTGTATATCTAAAACCAATTGTTTTTTTTTCATTTTTCAGTCTTGTTCACTTCCATATATTAATATACCTTCATTAGAGTTTGCAGTTGCACAAATAGTTGGCACTAAAATGAAACTTTGTTTTGAAAAGACAAAAGTAATAGTTGAATAAATAGTAAAAATCTTAAATGACTAAAGAAGCTGGATCACATTAGCTTATTATTTATCAACAAAATATTTTCTTTACAGTACACATTCGTCAACTCACCATTAAACGATTGTGTGGATGATGAAACATTTGCTAACTGCATATCAAAATGCTTAATTAATCACTTGAACACTTGGCAGCAGACTAACTCTGTTATGTTAGAGTGCACATCAAGAGGGAGTGGCCAATCAGGGAAGGGCCCTGATTGGGCCAGAGCTCTCAGCTCAGGGCTTCTCTCTGTCCCTTGTGGCACCCATCGTGCCAGTGGTATGATGGGCGATCACATTACTTAAACAACCATAAAGATTGGGCTAGTTGTTGTACTAGATTTTGAGATGACTCGTGAAGTCGGTTTGTAGCAAAGGAAGTCGGTTGTCATGATGTCAAACAGAAATGTTCAAGACAGACAGTGGTAGACAGGAAGTCTTGCATATATGCGGGTCAATGTTACTACATGGGGTTGAAGTATGTAAACAATGAGCTTATTGGTCAGAGATGACATTACATTATTTGACAATTGTTTACTGAGGTTTTGCCCAGTGGTTCAATGATGTCATTTTCATTAACCAATTCGGAGTAAGCTTTGGATTTAGACAAAACAAAGTCAGCAAACTTAATGTTTTCTCTTCTTGAGCAAGAAGATTTTTGTGTTTCTAAGTCAGAATCCAAGAAATTAGTTTATAGGATAGCTTTTAAGTGTTGTGTCAGTGACTACAGGATCAGTTTTGCATCTTTTGCTATGTCTAGGATTAGAAAGATTGACCTTGCAATTTTCTTTCTCTTCAATTAATCCTGGTGCCGATCATTTCTCGAACCAGCATAGTGTTGTGTTATTAGAATTTTCTGTGGCTGTGATTTGTTTATTTGCCCATTGCTCAATGGGGAAAGAAGGAATATAAGGCATTAATTGCAAGACATGTGCTGAATTAGCAATATGACAATCTAGCAGTTGTTACAACTTGTATGCATTGTCAACAAACTTTTCTACAACTCGCCATGAACCATCACAAGTTTCAGCGAAAACTGTAGTGAACTTGGCTTCAGAATTCAACAAATGGTGAGTGTTACTCCATACTAAATCACCTATAGCATAACCAACTAATTTATATTTTTTGTCATGAATTTTCTGATGTTTTTCATAGTTTCTTTGAATATGAGAGTGGATGTTTTGATGTGCTTGTTTAATTCAGTCTTGTAAACTATTTACAAAGTTTTCAGGGCAGGTAATGTTCAGTTTATTAGCTGCAGAAACAATTAAGGGGCTCCATTAGGAAGGACTTGGTGTCCAGTATTGAGCATCATTGGAGTATGACTAGTTGCCTCTGATTTTGCAGTTCTTATTGCATATTCAAAATTGTGTATATATTGAGGCCAATTTGCATGCACATCTGTAATGATAGCAAGCATCATTTTTAAATCCCTATTAACCCTTTCAGTGGGATTGGCTTGAGTGTGGTATGGACTTGTGGTCGCAGCTTCTATATTTGCTTTTGAGTTTTGCCATGAATTTTGCTGAGTACTTCTTTTATCAATAGAAAGGCTTCTCACAATGCATCATGCAATTGGGGCTTACATCACAATTGGCCATTGCTTTCTCAACCTAGTCATCTGGCAACAAATTGGGTCCTGCATGAATTTGGTGCAGATAAGCTTTAGACTTACTTATTTCTTCTAAGTACTCAGATATCAGTATCTGATCCTAGAATACCTAACATGCAGTGCAGGAAAGCTTTCTTTGGGGGAGCAGTTGGGGAGTGATCAAGAACTAAAGAAACATTTGTATTTTCATACATATGGGTTGTGTTCAGGGGCGGATTGAGGCCCAAAATCGGCCCGGGGTATTTTTTTTTCAACCGGCCCAGTCTAAAGTTTTTTCATCCCACAGCTATCTAGAGCCAAGATTGCCATTTTTTAGTCTTACAATTAATCTAATTTTTATTATTTATTATTTTCTTTTATTTTTTTACTTTTAATATTGTTTATTTTATGTTTGACCCGGCCCACCAATCTCTTTTAGACTACCGGCCCACTGGGGCATGCCCGAATGCCCGGTGGGTCAATCCGCCCCTGGTTGTGTTGATTTCTTTTATTATCAGGGTCAATTTCTTCTTTCCCAGTTGAAAGAACTTGTAGTAACTTGATTATTAGGAGTTGGGGTTTTTAGTTTTTGAAACGGTGGACAGTTAGCAGCAACATGGGATTCAGCACAAAAACTACAAAAGTTTAATTTTTGTTAGATAGTCTCCATTTCCTTAAGTAAGGAATTTACAGTGACTTTATCAGTGTTGACTGGGACTGATTTATTTTCAGTTGCTGGTGTTGAGGGTTTATAATTGGGGTAGTGCAACTTCTGTTTTGATTTGAGAAAATTTACTTTCATGTGACCCATCAGCTTACAGTAATGGCACCAAATGTTGCTGGTTTTTACAGGAAATACGGAAGGTACAGTCGACATAGGCATGCAGATCCCTGTATTGGGATTGGCTACTAGACCTTCAGGGTTCTCCTCGTTTATAGATGCATATTGCACCTCGCTTTCTACATCAGAATTGCATAGGGATTCTGCTTTGGCTAGTGCAACCTGAGTGGTCCTCAAAGTTATTTAGGTGTTGTCTGTATAGCCGACACTATTTATTTTGGGTGGCTCCTCCTTGGGGTGAAGGCAGGTTGACCTTTGACTGTGTCAAAGCTATTCTTTCTTTCCAGCATTTTTTTAAATGCTTTATTGAATGGGAGGAGGTGAATATCTCTAACCTCAATTGCATTCTGATATTCAGGCAGCATACCTTACAGCCAGAAATCAGTAATATCTAAACCATCTGCAATCTGGATTGTTCTTAGAATAATTGGTGGGCTCGTGACATGTAGTCACATATGCTCTCACCTTCCTTTTGACGATTGTTTACAAATCTCTGTGTCAGCAATCGCTCGGATGCATTGAAGTGGCTTTTCCCTCTCTCCAGGAAATCATCCCAATTGTTTGAGAATTTCTCTTGATAGTTATAAAACCATTGACGCGTAATGCCAGTGACGTAACGTCTAACTACTAGTTGGTCTGCCATGAAACCTTGAGTTAAACCAAACTGGAGAGATGAATTAGCTCATTCCTCAAAAGGAAGAGAGCTAGAGGCTCCTTCGTATTTGGCAGGCTCTACGTCACAAGCTCCAAATATTTCGTTTTTGTGTAGATTAAGAGAAGTGTGTCCTTTAGAAAAAGAAGCCATATTTTTTAGATTAACAGTTTCTCCTGGTGAGGAGAAGGCTGCGACAGGGTCAGGTGATGTCACTACTTGACTATTCGAGAGGCAGTGTGATTCCTGCCCAGTGGAAACAGTCAAAGTTTTCCTTGGTGTAACGTCTTTGGTCTTTGGCGCAGGTGAGGAATTTTGAAGAATGCTAGGCAGTTTATGCAATAACAATTCTAGATTTTTGCTTATAGCATTTATTGTTGAATCTCGCCATATAGAAACAGAGTAAGAGCGGTACCTCCTGTCGTCAGGTGACCTCCTTGACGAGATCGACCTTTCTCGATAATGACTTCGAGGGGGAGAACGAGAATGTCTGCACGTAGGAGGATGTGAAACAACTGTGATAAAATATAAAAATACTGTATTAAATTATAAATACAGATTGTTGTCTGTTTTTACATTTTCATAAACATTTGTTATAAAATAAGCTGCTATCGTAGTTTAATTATTGAATCATGTATTATATAGAATTTCGTTATCTTAAAATATCATATCAGCTCTTTCATGTTTCCTTTTAATTACTTAGGCCATAGTTCCTGTGTAGAAGGCCAAATAGTAAAATAAAAGGTTGAAATTCAAAGCAAAAAAATTAAACATTTAATAACTAAATATTCTTTTTTATTCACAATAAACAAATTTCATTATGTGATTTGATTACATATCAAATTACAGTTCAGTTACAGGGGTAATTAAGAGTATAACATATAAATATATCCCACACAAATATATAATTAATCAACAGTCACTGAAAGTAAAAGAAGAAACATTCAATTACGTAATAATACTTTATAAGGCAAATATTTATTTCATTTAATGGCACTTTTTGTGCGATAGATAGAATAAAAATTTTCTCTCTTTTTTAAATTCCATTTTAAATTCCCATAATCGCAAGTAACAAAGATTATTATTTTATAATAATTCTTACAATTTAGATACATAATTGGTATATTTTGAAGAATGTTACAAATTGTGTGTAATAAACTGATTAGGTGAAAATAAAGAAAATTGAACATATAAAGGCTTCACAAAGAAATGTCAGATTCGTTTAAAGTCGACGATTTGTTCCTAAAAGCGCTTTGCAGTTGGGACAGGTATGTTCTACATCTTGGCATTCAGGAATGCAAAATGGAATCAAACAACATCCGAGCCAACATCTAAAATATAAACAAAATATTATTAATAATTATCATATTTAAGAATTTACTTTTTAAAAAAATATTGTTTATATTTACCCGAATAGAACACACATTCCACAAATGAGCCATGACAGTAAACCAGGATTAGTTGTTGTAGCAGTTACAATTTGACTACCACAATTAGGGCACGTAATGTTGACTGGATTTGCTCCAAAAAAAATATTCGGTGTAGTATGGACCACTGTAACACCAGGACGCATTGGTTGGCCTTTAATAGAAATTTTAAATAATATTATTAGAACACCTTTGCGTTAGTACATGCGTTTAGTTTTATTTTACTGTCATTTAATGTTTTTGTGTACTTAAAAAATTCATTTTTATTTTTATTTTCAAATAACTTGGTTTATTTACGATTAAATTGCTGAAAATAATACAATTTAACTGCCAAGGCTTTAACGCATGCGCCGATTTGTTATTAAATTTAATAATTGCTTTTATAACAGACACATGCGGCAAAGTGATAATAATCCCACAAAATAAATTACCTTCATTATCAACATTGAACATCAATTATTTATCATTATCAAGCTCATGATGTGATAATTATTAAACATATAAAAGCAAGTTGTGTAACCAAGATGCAAGCAGAAAAGATGGAGCCATTTTTTCAGTTTTAATCTTTCACACAAAAATTCAAAAGCAAACTTGAAAACATTCACTTGCAGTTAGTAGGAAATGGGATTAACAAACCTTGAATCACTGCAACCGACATAGGAGCTTGGCCATAAGGTGTATAACCCGATGGCGGAACTGTTGGATAATGTCCTACTTGAACCACCAAAAAGAGAAAAGTGGAACATGGTGATCACACATCAACAAAGCAAACACTCACACTCCATTAAAAAATACAAATCAGGCACACAGGAGTAATGACCATTATTATTTATATGTTATTCGTTTTTATAATATTTTTTTAATTTTATTTTACCCTGTGGATATCCCGGTTGATAAGCATACCCTGGTTGGGGTTGTTGTTGTTGTGGGGGAATCCCAGCTCCCGGATAAGGTGGCGGAGCATCCATGTTTCCTTTTTGATCCATATTTTAAGCTAAAATGAAAAGAAATCGAATTATGTGTTAAGTTAAAGTGCTTTTAATTGGTTTTTGTATTGCAAAATGTCGATAGATTCGATACCACACCCATGGCGTAAAGTATCAGTTAATGACGACTCATGGTGATTTTTCATTAAATTTCGATATTGCTTTTATTAATGACAACTGGAAAAATGATTAAGGTATTTTTATATTTGGAAAATGTATTTACCTGGAGTGCTGTGAAAAGTGATGTTTCTATATAAACCTAAATATAAAAGTACGGATGAAACTGGTATATAGCACACTTAAAAGGGAGAGACGGGTCAGAGTTGTTACGACGTCATAGACCAAATTCCAGTTAATTGTACGTCACAAAGATCTACACAATTCGCGGCCATTACTGATAAGCGCCACATATTGTTAATATCTGACATGAGAGAATTGGCCAATGAAAAGGAGTTTCCAAGGGAATGGGGATTCCCGCTAAAAGGACCCAATCTCTTTATTGTTTAGAAGAAATTCATCGAAATAAGAATATTTTTATTTTTAGATAAGTTAATTAAGTTTATTGACATTGTTTTTTTATTCTACATAAACGCAAATTAGATTTATTGAGATTAAATTGCGGACAGGGATGGCGTAACTGCAATTTTGAAGCCAACTGTCAAAAATTTTTAAAAGGCAATTTTTAACCGTTTAATTTTTCCGGAAAAGTTATTAAATTGTATGTTTATTTATCCTCCGAATTCTGGAATCTTGCGCTTCCGTGTTATTTTAACTTTCTTTTCCGGGAAAAAAAGTAAAAATATCAATTCTAGAATTAAATTGTTTCATATACAGCTTATTTAATTCATTTGTTGCATTTAATATAAAAGAGTTGAACGTATTTTTATTTTTTCAATTTAAAAGTTTCGGTTAAATTATTATTTTATTTCAAATGCGACATCTAGTGACAGCCTAGATAATTACTTGGTTTCTAGGTACGTTATTGTTAGTCCTCGTATCGATCCCAATGGTACAAACTTAACTAAAGGATCGTATATAAGACTAGGTGAGAATTCTCAGCTTGGCCAACGTAAAGATGGCGGCGGACGGTGTGGACATCGATCTGTATGCTGATGATTTAGAACAAGATTTTAATCAGGTGTGTATTGCGTCGAACAATAAAATTAGTGTTTTGAGTTTAACTGAATTTTGCAATAAGTATTAGTTGCATAACTTGAACACCAGTGTTTTTAAACGTATAAAATGCTTAGTTTTTTTATAAGAACAAAGAGTCCGCCATTTTCTGTTACGGAGTATTAAAACAGGTTATTATTTTTGCAGGAGGAAGATTATAATCATGATGCAGGCGTTGATTTATATGACGACGTTATTACAGCTTCGTCGACGGCAGACGAACAACTAGGAGATGATGTACGAATGATTTTATTTAAAATTTATTTGAATTTTTCTTGAGTACTTTATTTGTTTTTTTTTTAGTATCCGGTTCATCATGACGCTCAAAAAACAAATTCGAACAATGTCCAATCTGCTTCAAATAATGCACAAAGTGGAAAGAGAATTTCTTTATACGTGGGAAATTTAACATGGGTAAAATATAAATTTTAATATTAATTTAAAATAATAATGTTGATTATATTCATTTCTTTTATGTAAATAGTGGACAACAGACCAAAATATCATCGAAGCTGTAAGTGCGTTAGGAGTCAGTGATATTTTGGAAATTAAATTTTACGAAAACCGTGCAAATGGACAGTCTAAAGGGTAAGCAAACTAAAATTAAAAAAAAAAATATTTTGTAAACATTATTATAATTTTTACACTTTTTAATAATTTTTTATTTTATTAATCAGATTTTGCGTCATAATGCTTGGATCAGAACAGTCATCTCGAGTTGTAATGGAAAAATTACCTAAAAAGTAATTATTATTTTTATAAAACAAACAAAATTAAAATTATAAACAAATGTAATTAATAATTCTCCAATCCTTAGAGAAATCCATGGACAAGTCCCAGTAGTAACTCACTGTAACAGACAAACACTGAATCAGTTTGAAATGCAAAGCAGAAAACCTGGTCCAGGTACAGTATATGAAATTTGCAAATATTATGTACTAGATATTTAGGCTTAAGTCAATATTTGCAATTGTTCAATGTTTTATTATTTTCTTGTTTCCTTTCCTCTTTCTTTCTTTTATTTTTTCTTTTTCCTTTTCTTTTTTTTTTTGTTTGAAGTCCTCGATTTTACAGCTCCCAACTTAGGCCGACCACCTGGAATGGGTCCACCACCAAGAGGCTTAAATCAAGGACAGATTCGAGGTCCTCGTGGTCCTCCAGGCCAATTTAACCCGTCGCCTCGCATTCCTGGTCATTTAGGACCTCCCGGTGGCCCTCATCAAGGATCGCATCATCCTTCACCTTATCCACCAGGCAGAAGAAACTTTCAAAGTAATTTGATATATATTTTTATTTAAATCAAATTTAAAAAATGTATATATTTAAATTAAATTGAATTAATTTTTCTAGATTATTCACAAGGTCCACCTGGGATGAGACCAAACGGACCACCACCACCTCAAGGACCACCTCCTCCAAGACCATTGTCAGGACCCGGTGGAGGACCACCACCACCTCCAGGAATGGCTGGTCCACCGCCACCACGTCCAGGACCCCCGCCACCTGGCTTGGTAAAGAAATTTGAAATAATTTTTAATTTTAGTGAAATTTTAATTTTTTTTTGTTATTTTTTTTAGCCTCCTCCACACGGAGTTCCACCACCTCAAGGACCGAGAGGCCCACCACCACCAGATCCTCGTGGACCTCCACCACGACCCGATTGGAGTCGACCACCAGGTATAATGAAAGAAATTAGTTAATTTACTATTTAATAGTTGAAAATGGAAATTCGAAGTAAATCGTGAAGCTAAAGCTAAAATTACAGGATTTTACTCAAATTTTCCACCTCAACAACCCCCGCCATTGGGACCCCCTCCTAGTTCAGTGCCACCTCCTAGACCACCACCTCCTGGTAAGTATTTGTTTGATAATTACAAACGAACACAGGAATAAGTTGTCTAGGTTATGTAATTTTATGTACATTTTTTTTGGCAGATTTGTGAATTGAATCAAAAGTTTGTGTTGGTTTATTTATTGTGTGGTCCAAATGGCGTCGATGTATCAGTGGATTTTAATGCCTTTTAATTAATTTTTCTTATTTATTTTTTTTTAAATTTAAATATTTTTAAATTTTCAATTTCAAGATAACGATTTCTTATCAAGCTTGATTTCATTTCAGGACATGGTCAACCTCCAGCCCCACATGTTAATCCGGCATTTTTCCCTCCATCTCAATCACAACCACCACCTCAAGGCCCATTAGCATCTTCTCAGTCAGGCGATATTTACAGTAGACCACCTCCATCTTCATACGATTACAATAGGCCTCCGGATGGTCGACAAGATGGACCTCCGCCTTTAAGCGAGGCTGAGTTTGATGAAATTATGAATCGAAATAGAACCGTTTCGAGCAGTGCAATTGCACGGGCTGTTGCTGATGCGAGTGCAGGTAATTTAATTAGGATTTGTTGAATATTTGATTGCTTAATTTTTATTTTGCAATTTAGGTGAATATGCGAGTGCGATTGAAACATTGGTGACTGCTATTTCATTGATAAAACAGTCTAAAGTTGCAAACGACGATCGATGCAAGATTCTCATCAGTTCACTTCAAGATACCCTTCATGGAATTGAGTCTAAATCTTATGGATCGAGGTCAAAAGAGCAAGTCTTTTTTTATTCTTTAAATTACATGACAACATTTGTTTTACATTGCTCGATACTATTTTTAAAAAAAAAACCGTTAATGCAAAACAAAATATGGCTGCCTAGATTGATTTTTAAAACTTTGAATAATTTTTTTTAATTAATTAATTTTTTTAATGTTTTGTTTTGTTTTATTTTTTATTTTTTAGATCAAAGGAGCGTGGCCGATCCCGTGAACGTGAAAGGTCCCGTGAACGTGAACGATCATCTCATCGCGATAAGAGTAGGCGTCGTGATAGATCGCGGTCACGAGATCGAGAATACCGCGAAAGGAGTCGTGAACGTGATCGGTATCATGATGATAGGTACCGAGATAAGGAGAGAGATCGGGATCGTGATCGCGAACATCGTAGCAGTCGTCATTAAATAAAAAGGTTAGTGTTTGGTTTTTATTCGTTTTAGCCGTTGATATTTTTTTGAAAAGAAAATGGATTATATGCACACATTTAAGGGGTGAAAAAGACAAGTGTGTTTTGATTTTTAAATTGTAAATGTTGATATTAGACTTATTTATGATAATTATTTTGGTCTTTTGTTTTATTTTTGATTTTATTTATTATAAATTTAGGGCCTAAATTTTATTTTTGTGCATGAATGATGTTTATATATTAAAAAGAATTGTTTGATTTAATAATTTGTCACCTGCTTGATTTATCAAAATTAAATTTCACAGGTGAAAAATTTTTATAAATCCGTTTTTATTAATTTTTTTGTTTAAAAAAAAATATAACAATAATTATTATTACTTGATTAAGTTAGTGAATACTTTGTAAATTTTTTTTAGGTGAGAAACTACCAAGATAAAAAAATACCATACAGTTTTTTTTTTAAAAAAAAAAAGAGAAAGAAAATTTAAATAAATCGAATTTTAAATTAAAAAAAAAAGTAATTATAAAAAGCAAAATGTTTGTTGCAACATGTATGGAACTCTATGGATGTTTGAAACTTCCCAAACAAACTGTTAGTTTCTTTGATTTTGTGTATACCTATTTATTTGTGGGTATATGCCTTTTAATTTTGATCGTCAACTCGAAGTGACATCTCGCAACGTTTCATGAAATCTAATGAGAAAATTTCGCATCTTCATCTTGTGAGCGTCATGACTGTCATAGGAAGTGGAAAGAAGGAGAAATAAATGTCAGATCTTGGATTCACCATTGAAATTTTCAGCGCTGAGATTACAAACTACTATACAAGAGGATAAGAAGACATCAGCAGAAATGTGAAGTGCAGAGAAACATTCGAATGAAGAATATTTTATTTTGTGTTTTGTTTTTAATGTTATTCTCACTATTTGTAGTGTTAGAACGTATGAAACTTGTAGTTACGTTAGAATTTAGTAGCAAATCTATTGTAGCACATTAAAGTTCCTTATGAATGTGTGGAATATTGTGAAAATAATTTAGGAAATTTTAAATTATTATTATTAGTTTTGTTTTTCTAAAATTTAAAGTTAAAAAGGATATTTTGTTATCAAATTTATAATGTTCTTGAAGATTTGTCTTAAGTGACTGCAGTTGTGGCATCCCATCGAAGGATTGTAAGATTGTACACTTTAAGATAACGGTATGTAAGAAGAGTCTCTGCAAATGTATTAGAAAGGTAAGTTGTAATATTGTTTTATACATATATATATATATATTTTGTTGCTTGTATTTTTATTGTATTTTAGAAGTGTTTGTAAATTGAATATGAGCAAGGTGTTTTTTTTTGTTTTCTTTTTCTTTTTTATTATTTTTTTTAATGATGATAAAGATTAAGGGATTATATTTTTGAATTGAAGATATTTTTTAAATGTTGTAAAATAAGGAAATTAATTAAATTAACTCCCATACATTCATTAGTTAGATAATTGAACAAAATGTGAATGTAAAAATGGAATTGTAATACGGTACTAAATTTCTATTGATTTTTTTTTCTAATTTTAAGGGATTTTTTTATTTTTAAAATTTTTATTTTATTTATTTATTTATTTAGAATTTATTCCCGATTTTTAATATTGAAAATAGCCAAATTTGTATTTATTTCAAGGGGGAAAATGAATTTGGATTGGAATTGTGGGTTTAGCTTTAAAATAATTAATATTTTCCATAATAATTTTTATTTATGACAGATTTGAAATTGTCATTGTAAAAAAAGAATACCAAATCTTTTAACAAATGAAATTGTTAAAGTGATCATAATTTATTTATTATTTTTAGTTGAGTTTTTTTGCTCATTTCTCACATTAAAACCCATTTTAGTGAATCATTAATTTGAATTGATATTGTCAAATTTGCTTCAACTTATTTTTTATAATAAGTTTTAAAATCTTATGCATATTTGAAAGTGCATATTTTAGAATCTTTTTTTGTAAAATATTTGCATGTCAAACCATTCTATAAACTACATTCAGCTTCTTTTTGTCTTGTTGGGTTTGGTGGGATTGGATTTGATGCACATTGTTTATTGTTATTTGTGATAAACTGTAGTACAAACAATTTACAATATCGTATCATATTTGCATATATAAAAATATAATTTAATTTGATTTTGAATTAACACATTAATGACCACAGCAAATTTTGTATCCCAACCAAAACGGAGACTTGAAACTTGGTCATGATTGTGTTAAATGTGTATACAACGAGTGAAAACTTGTAAAAAGTTTGTAAACATCTTCCATTATAGTGATGATGATGACACAAATATCTTGAATTGATCAATTTTTTTGAAATTTGAAATTTAATTTAATTAGTTCTTGAAATTATTATTCTCTATTGGATTTATAGGAGCTTTTTTATTTTTTTATTTTTTACTTTTTTTAAGTTTTAATTAGTCTTTTCTCGGGTTTACGTCTGGTTGTAAAGAAGGTTTGGTGTAAATGGCTGTTTTTAGTATGTTTTCATTGTTAAATTCGTGCACTTTTTAAATGAAATTTGACTTGAATTCAGGATACCTGGGATCGAAGGGAATAAAAATGTACAATAATATGTAGATATTGTATTTCAGGCAGTAGTTGATAATTCAAATTTGTCCAATTTTTTCTTTTTTACATAGTGTTATACTGTTGTATTATATCAAGTGGTTTAAATTTTTTCTTGGAAATTATTTTAAAAAAATACTTTACTAAAGATCTAATTTTTATTTCTATTTTCTTGGATATTAATTGAGCATTTTCTTTCTTTTTTCTAGGTAAGTGCCCGTGCTCAGAAGTGAGGTATGGTAAGTATTTTGATTTAGGAGAATGAACTTTTTAATATATATCTATATAGTTACGAAATAAATGAATTTATTATATACATATTTTAAAATGTGTATTCTATTTTATATTTAATTTACAAAATTACAAATTGTAAAATACAACATAAATACATTGATATTCCACTTTTATTGGACGTTCAGAAGAACATATTTCCGGAGCTAATTTGGATATTAAATGGTCTGAGTTTGTGTTTGTTGTTTAAACAACTTTGTTTATCTTGCCTTTGAAGAAATAAAAATATTTTAAACGAATTTTACAGTTTTCTATGATTTGCACATCAGTTTTAAGCGTAAAGATCTTAAATCTGTGTTTCTTATCCAAAGGGGGGAATTACAGATTCAATACTATGAATTAATCTTATATCTTTTACATTGGTTTTCCTACTTCTAAATATTTTTGGTAATTGTTACAAGCTGTAGAACTATTTCTAGATACCCAATGGGTAATCAATAATTTTGAAATGTGTCACTAGGTGAATTAAATTTGTATAGGCCTACATTTGAATTGCTGTATTGTAAGATTATGATTGATAATAGTATTTTAAGTCATAATTTGGATTCAAAATGCCAGAATTTCCATCCAGTCCTTACAACACAGTTTGTCCAAGATGTGGTACTACAATAACAACTAAAGCAAAATATCAATTTGGACTTTGTACTTGGTTAGCGTGTGGAATTTTATGTTTAACAGGGTAACGGAAAGTGGTGAAGATAGTTCATGATACCGTTAACAAATGTATTAATTTTTGTTAAAGGGTTGGTGCATTTTTATGTTGTATCCCATTTTTCATCAAAAGTTGTAAAGATGTTGATCATACTTGTCCAAGTTGCCTTACTCACATTGGAACCAAAACTCGTCTTTGATTTTTTCATTTGTTTTAACTTTAAAATCAAAAAATTTTATGTTAAATATTTATTTGTATAAAAACAAAATTAAACTTAATGCTTACAATAAACAAACTACCATCACAGCAAACCTTTGTTAAAGAATTGAACGATAAACCTAAATTAATTGTATATTGAGTTTCTTCTTTAATTTTTGCTTTTAATATGAAATTGATAAGAAACACATGTATCAAAATTACACAGGAACATTTGGTCCAACTTCATTATATATAACATGTCCAAAGTGTAATGCTTTTGTTGTTACTAACACAAGAACAAGTCCAGGAATATATACATTTGTTGCATCGTGTCTATTTTGTTTTGTACTGTGGTAAGTTCATTGATTACTTAATAAGCAACAAATAATTAAACATTTCGAAAGTGATTTATTTCTAGAAAATCGAATGTGAACTTTTTAATATTAAAAATAAATCACTTTGAATTCATTTAATTTTGATTTAATTTTGATTTAATTTTTTTCTAGTTGCTGTCTGCCGTGTTGTATTGCAAAATGCCAAAATGTAAATCATTACTGTCCTGAATGTAAAGTTTATTTGGGTACTTATATTCGAAAGTAAACAAAATGAGATCGCTGAAAAAGAAGAAGGGAAGAAATGGCAATTTTGTATTATATGCATTATTATTTATTCATTTATTTATTTATTTATTTTGCTTACTAAACAATTTGAAAGTTGTATCGCTATATTGACCAGAGATTAGGTCAGTGAGTCGTAGTCATAACAACAGGTTACACGTGTCCACTGAACAAAAGGAAAATCTATAATTGTTGTCATGACACTAAATCATAAACAAGTTACAAGTGGTGTTGAAATGTGAGCTGGCCTTGAATGTACTATTCTTGATGAATCCAGATCCACCTGAACCAATTTTTCTACCACCTTTGCATTTCAGTAATGAAAGAGGTAATTAATTTATTCTTTTTTCCGGGTTGCAGTTTGTTTACGAAATTTAAATTTTTTTTGCTGTGTCAAGTAACAGTAATCAAAGCAAGTTTGCGAGTTAATGTGAACAGAGTCGTAAAAAGCTTTTATATGGTGTGATATAATGACTATGCATCTGTTAATCTATTAAATACTGGTCTTAATTTATTGCTGTCACTTTAAATTTACATTATTCTGGTGGATATTTGAGCATTAATATTATTTAATTTGATTTCTGAATCTCTCATTTTGAAATTTTTTAGTTTTTATTTACTGATTTATAATTTTTTTACATGAAGTTGATTTTTATATAAAATATTCAGATTTTTATATTTTATTTAAAGAGTTTAAATTGAAATGAGATTTTTTTTTAATTTAAATTAATTCATGAATCAAAATGCAGAAAAATTTAAAAATTTTATTTTGATTAATTTTTAAATTTTTTCATATTTTTTAAATTATTTTTTATAAATTATATTTATAAATATTTATAAATTAATAAACAATTCATAAACACACATATGTTGGCAATTTTATTTCTTTCCAGCTTACGACCGACGTAAATCGTCTCTGCCTTCACTACATGGGGATTTGGCACAGTTTGCAAAAAGGAAATTGTCTTTGCAATGGTCAACAGAAGAATCAGTATTGGAGAAACAAGGTTGAAATATATTTTAAACTAGTCCATTGATTCCATGTTTTGTATTGAAAAAGTTATTTTAAACTACATTTTGTACGCAAATATTATCTTTGTGCTGTTTAAACATCAATAATTTATGTTTTGAGCATTCCATATAAGGTTGTGTTTACCGCATAATGATTTCTAATTTCTATTTATCATTTTTCCAGAAAATTTGTCTTCCATTTCATCCGGAATTCGAATTACAGCTCGAAATTTGACTCCACTTCCTTCCGCTAGCTCAGGTACTCTAAAAACAGCAGCATTTTTTTCTACAAATGTAACTTGACTTTGCTTTTCTGGGTTTCTATGACAATGGATAGTTTATTCAGGGTACATTTATAACTGCAAAAAAAAACAAAAATATTTCTAAGAAACATTTTTTGATATAAATAAAATGTGAGGAAATCTTTAACACGTACTAACAAGTATATCAAATGTTATATGTTAGTCGCTTTTAAGAGGTTGAACGAAAAATAAACAAAAACAGGAAAAGTAAATCAAGAACAAACCTTTCCGTGACCAATGCAATGCGAGTTTCTTGAAAATTATTGTAGTGGAAAAAACCAGCATTAAATTAAATATACATTGCACAAATGGTTGTTTACTGTTATTGGAATTTATTTTCTGAGTTCTGAATCACGGAATCACTGAAAGCAACTGCCTACAAGATTCTAATTATTTGAAGTCAAGTCAGTGGCTTTTAATTTTATTGCTTTATTCTGGGCAAGAGATTTACTGAGCATTAACCTCGTGGTTGTTTTTAAGATTAGCAGCACTTATGGACATAAATCAATATAATAATATTGCGTGTAGAAAATGTCTCTGGGTAATTGCTGCCTTTATTTTCTTTTTCTTGTTTTTACAATTGGATATACTTTATTTAAGTGACACAGTATGAAATATTGTTTGAAATCACTACACAATTTTAGTAATACACCTATTCCTCGATTTACACTGAAGATAGGTTCCGCACAAAACCGTGTAAATTGAAATCTTGGATTTTGCTATGTAAAACCGTG